>OZ014471.1:1250890-1455614 GCA_963965965.1 Trididemnum nubilum
GAGGAGGGCATGCAATTTGAAATTTTGAATTTTCGTCGAAAATTATGGATTTTTTGCCCAATTTAGCATTAATTTTTTCAGTCAAAACACCTGGTATCTAAGCTTTTTTTGATTTAATATTTCTCAAATTATATATTGGACCCAATCTATACCAGTTCGTAGTGTTTGTTTTGTGTAATTATGAACAAAAAAATTTCCTGTTTTTTCGCTATTTTGACTAAATTATGTTAAAGTGCTTATGCCATCTCGACTGCTCTCTAACATCAGTACTGCACTACAAACGACTGTGTAAAATAAGAAAACGATTGATTTCCACCTAGAAACTCGCGTAACGGCCCTCTTCAAGTCCAGGCGATGACATACTCCAAGTTGTTGACACTTCTTTGGCAAGTTCAAGCGGTGAGAAATATGATTTATCATTACAATGACACTTGCTATTTAATGCGAGTCAACAACCAACAGTTGATGAAGTTTCAAACATTATTTTCTCGCGGTCCAGCATTCTATGTTGGTTGTTCTAATTCTAAACAAGAACAACTTCAAGATCGTCTTATTTTTCAACTTTTTAATTTTTCAAGGTACTGTAAAATAGTAAAAAGTTGGAAGTTGGAATGATTCATTGCAAAATGTTACAAAGTTTCGAGTCTAGACAGATTGTTCTTTACGTAAGAATGCCTAAATTTTAACATGGGTTGTTTCCGCCAACAGAGCTGGCCGGATGCATCTCGCCTATATTTTTGATGAACAAACCAACCATCACGTATGCACGATACGTGTTTTGGTTAAGGGCATTCATCCTCCTCTCCCAATCAAGCTTGAGACGAGCTCAATAGCAGTAGTAGTTAGAGCCCGTTCGTATACAGGGTTGGCCATAAGCCGTACACTAAATAATTACGTGGAAAGTGATGTAGAACAATGTAACATCTATTAAAAAACATGTATTTTGTGCACTACCTTAAGGTATAAAAGTACATGTTCTTTTGTTCTTTTCTAGAGCAGTGAAGCATTGGATGTACGTATCAGTAAATTAGTTAGTTAATCACAGCTGGTTTAAATGCTTTGGTGTACGAGTTATGGCCCGCCCTGTATTTAACACATCATAGATAAAAGCATTAAAAACCCTACCGTTTCTCTCTTGTAACTTAGCCAGATCTTTAGAGGTTATCTCCTGAAACGATTACAGCATAGGGTGAAACAGACTGCAGGGTTTTCAATCTTTCATCTGTGGCATACTAAATACATGTTTTTACAATCCATTTAATCACTCCTTCAACCAACCTCTAGCGCTCTACTTGTTCAAACAATGCAGAATAACAGAGAGGGAGCAGCGCTTCTCAGATGTGTGGCTGTCAAGGATACTTGACAGACTGACAGAACAATCTTAGTAAAATTTTGCCCTACTGTTTATAGCGTTTTGCTTGCTAACATTCAAGTCTCAAATAATAAATGCTATTTACTTCAGAGGCTGCTTTTTGGATGCAGATTACAATCCACTAATAATATTATGTTCAGCAACAAATGTTGCATTTGATTTTTCAGAATGGGCACGCGACAAGGTCGTAGAATTGTTTCAAGATTGTGCGGGGGTAGATGTAGTTACCATCTAAACAAGCAACAGTTTCATTTTTGAGGAAAAACACTGTTACAACTCATTTATAAGGCATTAGTTAGAACCAGAAGAAATAACAGGTTGTTTGCCAAGCTGATTTTGCTATTCTATCACGGAACCAGTAGAACTAAAACGACGCAAAAACTAGTGTTTCCTGAATTTTTGCCGAACCGATTTGCTATATACAATCGGTTAGATTGGAAGAAAATATTTAGCGTTTGGCCGTGACACTTTGTAACATTCCGCAATGAATCATTCCAACGTTCAACTTTTTACTATTTTACAGCACTTCGAAAAACCATAAAGTGGAAAAATAAGACGATCTTGAAGTTGTTCTTGTTTAGAATTAGAACAACCAACATAGAATGCTGGACCGCGAGAAAATAATGTTTGAAACTTCATCAACTGCTGGTTGTTGACTCGCATTCGTGGGTTGTAAGTGTCATTAGCAAGTGTCATTGTAATGATAAATCATATTTCTTACCGCTTGAACTTGCCAAAAATAGCGTCAATAACTTGGAGTATGTCATTGCCTGGACTTGAAGAGGGCCGTTACGCGAGTTTCTAGGTAAAAATCGATCGTTTTTTCATTTTATGCAGTGGTTTGTAGTGCAGTATTGATGTTAGAGAGCAGTCGAGATGGCATAAGCACTTTAACATAATTTAGTCAAAATAGCGAAAAAACAGGAAATTTTTTTGTTCATAATTACACAAAACAAACACTACGAACTGGTATAGACTGGGTCCAATATGTAATTTGAAAAGTATTAAATCAAAAAAAGCTTAGATACCAGGTATTTTGACTGAAAAAATTAATGCTAAATTGGGCAAAAAATCCATAATTTTCGACGAAAATTCAAAATTTCAAATTGCATGCCCTCCTCTCCCTGTGAACCGAATGAGCTGAAATTTGGTATGTGGGGTTTCTACCAGCAACCTAACAATTTTCGGGGGCGATGGGTTAAATTTGAAAAAAAAAGTTTTTTTGAACAACCCTAATGTACATGGGCATAACAATGTGAAATAATTGGGTGATATTGTTTCAAATGACTTCAAAAACATACAAAATTTTCGTTAAAGTTTTTAGTCAAACATTGCTAATTTTTTAAAAAGTTGCTCAGTGGCATGAAACTTCGTTCTCAGACCCCATCAAGGGCATCCAGCAGATGGAGGTTCCGCCCCGAGGCTCCCTCCTGTAACCAAATACAAATATCTTGGTCTGCCGGGTGACCAGAATTTTGCTGAGAGGGACGGGCTTTAGATTCAAATCTAAAATTTGTATGCATTTCATTTGATTAATTTGTCTGATTTTCATTCATTCGAAAATCATTTGATTAAAAATAGTTAATTGTTTTGGTTTTGCAATAGAAAGTGACAGAGAGCTAAATTTCCGAAATTCTTCTACCTTTTTGGTTATGGTACACCCTAAAAAATGTTGTGACGAGCTTATGTACCCTGTGCTTAAAATTTGAAATGAGGCAAAAAGCCACATTAAAATTAACATGCAAAAAGACAATTAATGCACCATACAGTCTCCACTAACAATTAACACTAGACAGAGCATATAACTAATTCAAGAAATTATCTTAACTGATACCGGCCAGTTGGTCGAACGGTAACACGTTCGTTTCTGGATCAGGAGGTCTGAGGATCAAATCTTGGGACGATCAAATCGAACACAATGTTATCAACGGCTCGCCACCGCTGCAACGTTTCTTCGAGAGGAGGCGTGTTGCCTGGGCCCAATGACGCGGAGATGGGCCCCGCAAACTTGTTACACGCTTTGGCGTAATACAGCAAGTTTAATGAAAGAGAGACCTTTAATGACTTTTTGCTGTCGCATATTATTAAGCAAAATTCCCAAGCTAGAAATAGTATCCTTTTTAGTTGGTACCCTCATCAATGGATCGATGTGCGTGATTGAATTTCTTTTTGCGAGATTTAATCTCACACAAACAAGAAAAATCACTTTCACATAAATACGTTGTGGGCATTTAAATGAGAACAGACATCCCTTTTTTGCTATGCTTCTGTATTCTGGCACATTTAGTAGGTGCACCCAAAATTCAGTACATGTTGTCTCTTAAAATAATGCTTTCATACCGAAGTCTGATTGAAGATCAATTAAATCTTCGGTTTTAGTAGTAATACTATCATAAGTGAAAGGGTGTAATATCCAAGAATTAGCATCAAGTGTGGCATTCTGTTCAGCAGTAAAATAAGTCTCAAAATTTATTTGCAGCAACTTAAAATGTGCCTCAATAAGCGGAAGCAGTTGCATCTAAAAATTGCTCCAATGTTTTCTCATGAAGTCATGCAAAAAGTGAAAGTCTGAAAAAAATTTTGATGCAATTCGGTTCTGCCAGAGAGGTGATTTTTTAGAAGAGTTCTGCCTCTGACGTATCTGTGTAAAATGTAGATTCCAGTTTTAAGCACATACACACAATTACATCAGACACCACGTCACAATACGACAAACATAGATTACTTAAAAGATATTATGCTTGAGATCACATGAAACCATTTTGAGGGCAGCAATAAAAAGCTTCTCGGGCCGTATGTTGTGCAGGCTTGGTGTACTTCCATTTTGTGGTTTAAGTCAGTATGGAATGCGGTAACCATATACCTACAAATGCTTCAAACTAGTCTACTGGCGATTGTGGTCTAATTTTGTTTAGCAAGTACCATGGCCTACTAAAAGAAGACAGCCGCACGTGCCGCCTAACCGCGAGAAAATTAAAAAAGCAAGTTTAGCGTTTTGCGTGCTAAGTAACCAGAGACGCTAAAGTTGCCCTTCTGATTTTCTCGCTGTTAGAAGACATGTGCAGCCGTCTTCTTTTAGTAGGCCATGCACGTACATGAGTCACAAATACACAACTACCCAAAACAAATAGTTGGAGAGAGTCTAATGCTTAATAATTGCCTTACTGCAGCAAAATGTGTTTATCTAGTTTCAAACTTATGGCTATCGTCGGTCTGTCTAATCATTGTTCATTTTTATTTACAATTTTTTTAAAAGGTTCTGCGTATATAGTCGGTAAGCTTGTGATGCACCTTTGTGCAACCTTTTATAGTGGTGCACCCCTACCATTTTTGGTGCACTCTAGTGTGCACCGTACACACCGGTTGAAGAGCACTGCTCTAAACCATTAAAATGGAATTCTAATTGAAAATTGAAATTCATGCTAACGTAATTTGTGAGACCAAACAAGAAATTTAGCAGAGTGATTTATTCCAACTAAAGCGTTCAAGCAAGTTCCAGATCCTCAAATCTCACTTATAAACTGCAACGTCAAGTTTGATTAAAATCGTCTCATCCTTCTCCTACCTCATTCAATTTTCACTTAAACTCATGCGAGCTATTTTGATGCAGGCTCAGAGGCGGGCCACGCGGAAGACTAGGGAGAGCATTTCCTCCTCAGTCACTTCTCGTGCCATTTTTTGAACGCGTCCAAATCCAATGAGATTTAAGCGGTGTAAGAGTGGGGTGACGTCATTCAGTACGAGTTGGGTTCTACTTCTTTTCAAACCCACTCAATGCGTCGTAACCGACTATAGCTACATTCTGTTTATATATTTCAAGTTGAGCTATTAAATCGGGTGTGTAATTAGACAGCCCATTGAAGTGCATAGTTGGTATTGTAACAAAATAAACAAGAAACTAATGGCCGCCGTGCTAATTTTGCATGGTATGATAGTTGAACTTTTGGCTTTGCAGAAGTCATCAAAAGCTTTGCTAATATGGGAAGGCTTTATCAATCTAATTAAATTTTACTAATTTTACCGTGTAACATCTTTAAAATGCACCTATGCACACATGTAAAATGTGTACAATGTAGAGCATGTGATAGGTGGGTCCATGCAAGTTGCACGAATAAGAAGAACGTTGCAGTTTATTTCAATAAAAATTTTGTTAGTTAAGAAAGATAAAAGCGTGGTTAAGTACTTCAAGAGACCAGATGAAATACTGTGTGATGGTGTGGAAACTGTAATCAAGTTCTCTTATCTAGGTGACAGATTGAATGCAACTGGCGGGTGCGAAACAGCGGTAACAGCTAGAATAAGAATTGGCTGGTTGAAGTTCACGGAACGCAGCGAAATACTCAAAGGCAAAAGGTTTTCATTAAAGATGAAAGGAAAGGTTTGCGAAAGTTGTGTAAAATCAGCTATGTTGTACTGAAATGAGGCATGGTGTTGAGAGAAAAAGAGATGGCAATTTTGAGAAGAACACAAAAAACAATAATTCAAGCGATGCGTGGTGTAAAGCAATTAGATCGAAAAAACAGCGAGGAGTTAATGGACAAGTTGGGCACAAAAGAGTCTTTAGATAGGATGGCTAAAGCAAGTAGTATGCGGTGGTGCGGTCATGTTTTGTGGCAGGTGCGTAGCCAGGAATTTGCAGAGGGGAGCTGTTTTGGATGCTGGAAACAACATCGAACAATCTTGACCCAGATTTTGATTGGTCTTCACTCAGATTTGGTCGGTTATTTTTCCCAAATTTAGGTGATCTCAAAAAAAAAAAACGGTCTTCACTGAAATTGAGACAGTTTTTCTGCCCAAATTTAGGTAATCTCAAAAAAAAAAGGTCTTCATCCTGGCTAAAAGCGAGGTTTTTTGGTCGATATCACATCAGGTTCTTCACCAATTCTCATCGCCAATACCATTGGGGGGGGGGGGGGCTGTTTCCGTTTTTAGTGCAAAAATCGGCCTCAAAAGTGCTAGAAACAGGGTGTTTTGTATTTTCTTCAGGCCAATGGGGGAGCTCGAGCCCCCCCGCCCCCCCTGGCTACTCTACTGTTTTGAGGAAAGAAGATGAAAATGTAATAGTAAAAGCTTTAAAGTTTGAAGTGAGCTGTAGTAGAGGAAGACCGACACAAACGTAAAAAAAAGCAAGCAGAGATTCAGATGAAGAAAAATGGACTGGTGAAAGGGGACGCATGTGATCGAACAAAATGGCGAGGCATGGTAAAGACAATAATCATACGCAATCCGGCCAACTCCGTCGACGGGTACAATGCCGGATCCAATATGTGATGATGATGATGTACATCGCACAAACTCCCAATCTCTGAAAAACATTTAAATGTTGCAAGTTTGATATAAAGCACATGTTACTAGATGCAGTTCAAATTTCGACAACGTTCAAATTTTTATGTACATGGGCATAACAATGTGAATTAATTGAGTGATATTGTTTCAAATGACTTCAAAAGCATACAAAATTTTCATTCAAATTTTTCCAAAGCTTGCTAATTTTTTCGAAACTCGCTCAGTGGCATGAAACTTCGTTCTCGGACTCCATCAAGGGCATCCAGCAGATGGAGGTTCCGTCCCGAGGCTCTTTTCTGTAACCTAATTCAAATATCTTGATCTGGCTCGTAACCAGGATTTTGCCAAGAGTGATGGGCTTAGGATTCAAATCTAAAATTTGTCTGCATTTCACAGATCGGGTTTTGCTTTGGGAATTTTTGAAAATAGTTGCCATTTTAACACCATTTCAATGACATATTACACAGTTGTAGTCTTGTAAAGCCATTTAAATGAAGTAATTATTAAGATATGGAACAGCCCCTTGACAGAGTTATAGCCCCTTCATTCCCTCTACTTCCTAGTCAAGTTCAAAATACGTTTAAAAGCACGTTTATTTGGGTTAAATTTGGAAACAACCTAGCTATGACAGATTTTAGCCTCTTGACCGGCTCTGGTTACGCCGCTAGTCTCGATCTTCTTCAATTGTTGGAAACCGATACGTAATTCCTTAGCACTATCTAGGGGACGTGGGGAAGTACCCCCCAGATAGTGCAAGCTTTTGTCAAGTTGGCTTCTTTGACTATGTAAAAGATCAAAATGGGTTGATTTTCGGGACTACGTCCCGGACTTTCCTTGGGTACCTTGCAGCACTTCTCCAATCCCCCTGATTCAGGTTAGCTACATTTCAACATACTGTGACGATATAAATTATTTTAAAATTATTTTGAAATACAAATACCATATTATAAATTCTTCATTTCCTGTTTATTGCTTTAAAATAACGCAAAGTGGTCATACGTAAAACGGCAACAGTTTTTTTGCTTTTGAACAAAAAAAAATTTGAGCAATTTTTTGATAAGTTCTTTTAAAAAATCAAGCCCGGCTCTTTTATTGACTTTGTCCTCCGTTAAGCTGGCTCCACCCCAGTATAGATCTGTGTTACGTGGAAATAGTTTGGGTTTGCCAGTGGTTTAGTGCAATCAGATTTTATTTAACTTATGACGTTTATTTTTCATTATAAGACAAAGTACAGTACCTTTAGTTTAGAAAGTTTGACTAGATGATTTTTGAGCGTGACCCGAAGTGCTGGAAAACACTGCGTTGCTTGTAAACTAAAAGTACCAGTCGTACCACCTGAATATCAGGGTGGTCCTTATTTAGAAACTTTGAAAAACTCTACGGGAACCGGGTTAAATTTGTTCGTTTGCGGTAAAAAACTGCACATACAAAATATCTCGGAGAAAAATCAAAGTTTACTGGTTGCACATGAGCAGTGAAGTTTCTGCTTTTTCGCATAATCGTTTTTTCATTTGTGGACAGTTGTTTGCCTTTACGTTTGCTAAAAATATATAATAATTTCTGTTGCTGACATGTGTTAACTTCTTAAAATAATTGTCAAACCCAGTACTGTACAGTACTTGAAAAAGTAAATTAAGCAATTTTGTTTCTCAGATTTCGTAATTTGTAAAATAGCCGACTAAGGTTTTTGTTATCAAACAGTCTCAATAATTAATCTTCATTCGAACTAATTTAGTTCATCATCAGTAAAGTAATCTAAAAATAGCAAAAATTGAGATTAATTGCTAGTGATGAACTAAGTTAGTTTGAAACAAGTCAAACTTAATTTTAGGCTGTTAGTATTTTTGCAAAATTCGCCAAATTTGCCGAGTTTATTGTACCAAACTTAGGAGTTTTAAAAACAAAAAAACTGAAGGATATGTTAGAACTCCAGAATAATATTAAACAGCCAAAACTGAACAAAGATGAACTTAACTTCCCAAAAAAGATGTATGAGCATTGGATAGACCTCGACTTGAATATCAGAAAAACTATGAATTTCGAAAACTTGCCCGTATTCTTTTGATTCACAAAAACAAATGATAAAAAAAATTTGAGTTTTTGTACCTCAAGAAGCAGCTCCTCAAATGAGGTCCAGGTTTGCCAGATTGCTTTCAGCGAGAGGTTCCAGTTTGGACCCGAAAAAGGTTCTAAATAATTCCAAAATTTTAATATTAGTACAATATAGTTTCCTCTTCTATTGGTCATAATCAGAAAAAAAACAACAACAACAAAAAACAAGAATTTGTAAATAGTCAAGTTAAGCACTACTAAAAAGCACATTTTTCAGCATGCATGGAAAACTGTAATTAGCAAGTTACGTATCGATAATTCCTAAAATCTGGTAGCATTGAAGCAAGCATATGCTGCCGAATCCCAATGCTAATGGCAAGCAAAGCCTACTCCGAGCAAATCTTGCATATTCTGCCTAATCCCTTTAACAATGCTAATAACAAGCAAAGCCTAACCAAACAAATCTAAAAGCATGTTCAAACAGCATCAACTTTGTTAAGCTGGTATCCTTGTCACGAATATACACACTGAGGCACAGATACCGATAGTTTATGTACCGGAATAAGAGAAAGTCTACTGCAGCAACAAGCTTGGTTTACAATTTACATCTTAAGACACTGAACAAGCTACAAGCAAACAATTTTCGCGAAGCTAGGGGGGAGGCGGAAGGGGCGGCCTGCCCCGGGTGTCACCATTTTTTGGGATGACACCATCTGTTTTTTTTTTTTTTTTTCTTTTAAGACCGAAAACTCACTGATTGGTAGCCAAAGACCTTTATTTTTTTTTGGTCATCACATACTTTGGACTACTGAAAACCAACTATTTTTGCAGCGTAGACCTTTTTTTTTTTTTTGGTCTTAACCTATATTTTGGCCGATAAGGGGTGCCACCACGAAATCCCGCCCCGGGTGCGAAATTTTTTTTTCTACCATGGTTTTGCAGATTTATTACGTCACATCCTGTGTCCCAACCTTCAGTTTCGTACTCCGCTCTCAATTTTGACTTGATCCGCTGTATTTACAGGCAACTTGGTACGATGGTACTGGGCAAGTTAGGCTAGACGTGAGTTTGTGGTAAAGTTGCCTACCACAGGCTTGGAAGAATATCACAAAGCGATAGCAGTTAGTCAATAAGCCTAGGCTTACGTTTTATGATAAAGTGAAAATATTAAATAAAATTTTTCATGCAAACAAGTCAAAAAAGCCTAGTCTACTGTAATAATCTTTTTTTTTATTTTACTTTTAGGGTTGAGCTGCTGAGTTTTTTTGAATTATTGCATTATAGATAGAATACCAGAGGGAAGCCTAAGGTCCCATGTTCCATTAATTAATGCAGTTTCATTTAAGTTACTACTGGCTATGTACCGGTATATTGCAAAAGCACCATGGTAGGCCTACTACTAGTACTTGCAGATCTGAGCTAGAGCAATTGGCTATAGGTACTGGTAAATGACTAAAATCTAAAATGTAAACTGGTAAATTTGGAAAATAAGATGTCAAATCGGAAAAACTGAAATGTCAAAGTCATGAAAATGAAATGTTAAACTCATTTTATTATATAATCTTAACCAACTTTGTGATTGGTTTTAATTTTATGCTCAGAATGAACTAGACAAATTCCATTAGACACTTACTGACTTCATCGCTTATCTGCTCGTACATACTGGTATATATTCATAGTGAATGAAATTGAAACAAACAAAGTTTACTTCAGAATTGGTATTAAACTGATAGATTGTTAAACGTTAAAGCAGTTTGAATGAAAACTCGTGAAAACGTTTACGTAGGCTGCTAACCTTAGCACTTAGCAGCTTTGCACTGTAGTACAGTACTGTACAGTAGCAGATACCATACAAGGTTTAAAGATCTGACACTGACAGATAAAAGTTTGCGACATTATGCAAGTTTTATATGATTATTTAAGTGTTACTTTGTACTCTGTACTGGTGGAGTGTTTGCATAGACTTAACTGATGTTTGCAAATTATTGATACATATTTTATACCTAATAGCTTGAAATACAAAATTGCATTTCAGGCATAAAAGATAACCTACCGTACTAAAGCTAGCTTGAAACCTAGTTGTTTGATGTGGTTGGTTAGACAAACAGTTTCTGCTGTAGTGAATAATTGTCCAAACTACCGGTATACGACATTGATTGGTTGATACCAACTTTTAAGCCATTGTGTTACCCAGGATGACTGAGTTAATGAATGAGGAATTGCATTTTCAATGCATAATTCATGCAAGACAATCCAGAATTTTCTGGCAATACTGCAAGAAGTTTTTTAAAAAGATCTTTTGGATGAAAAAATGTAACAAGAATTACCAAGTGTCTGGGTAAGTTCTTCAAATAATTATTTGTAGCTCAGTTTTGTTTGCAATGTTACAGTATATACATGAGTAGGGTTGTCCAAAGTAGAATTTCGAATTCTTGGGATTCGCATCTCTGGAGAAACGAATCTCAAAACGCATTTTTTATCGGGTAATTGGATTCAAAAAAAATCTTTTAAAGCGCCACCAAAACGCGAAGAGTGGTTCGTATTATGCAATTTTCAGCAACCTAACTCTCTAGTTGCATTTCATTGATAGTGCATTGCTCTTAAGCAAGCGTGCACCCACTCAAGAAGAGACAGCTGTCTAACTTAGTCAGGAGTCAGGATTGTGTTTTTTGAATTTTTGCAATAAAACTGTATTGTCACAATTTGCAATGACTTATTCTAGAATAGGATTCGAAATTCTAGATTCGAAATGTGTATTCTAGAATTATTCTAGAATGCTGCATTATTCTACTTTGTGCAACCCTATACATGAGATACAATTTTTGGTGCTGACTGTGGCCTCATTTGCTGTGAAATTTAACCAAATTAACACTGGTTAGTTGGTCGAGCAGTAACATGTTTGTCCTGAAGTAGGAGGTCTGAGGTTCAAGTTTTGGACCTGTCAAATTGAACACATTGCTGCCAAGAACTTGCCGCTGCTGCAGCATTTTCTCGCTAGGTGCTGTATTGCCTTTATTTTTGCAATTGCAAGATTGCCTTGATGCTACATGTTTCAGATTAATATGTCGAATATAACGAAAAATTTGATTTGATGTACCTGTCTTCAAAAATTCACCAATGGAATTTAAATTGGCAAAAGAATTTCTTTGTGTCCCTGGTTATTTTTTTGCATTCTGCAAAACTTCTAATGTTGTTCAGCCATGTTGGGAGTCTCATTATTGCAAGTGGGTCATTTCTACTTAGTTGCTTGAGCAAGAAAATATTCTACATTAGGTATGTCTTTTTTTATTTTAGTGTTTGCTGCTTTTATTTTTATGTGATTATTTTTAACATTTGCTGCTAATTGCTGTTAATCGTTTAGGAACATTTTTCTGGTTCTTTAAGGAGCATAATTCACTGCCTTAAAAGATCACCTACGCTGTTGCAACCACTCAGACTTCCACCAGAATATCGCTAACTATGAAAGTGGAATTTCTTTGATTGGTTTTTGAATAGTGGAATTTCATTAACTACAAGACAAATGCATTCAGAAAGGTATAATTTAAAATGTATAAGGTGTACACATGTGGTTGAGACTAGAAGCATTGCAGTGTTATGCTGGTCTTTGCAAGCGTTGTAAACAATCACTTGCAAAAGTGCTTCATTTTGCTCTGTGTCCATTCTAAGTGCACATTTAAGTTTCAAGGTTTTTGTAATATTTTTTGTAATCTTTTAATTACTTATGGGTCTTGCACACAAACCAGTTAATCTAAATTGTTTTTTTCTTGTTTTGAAAAGAGGTATTTTGTGACAAAATTTGGTAAGTAATGTTGTGGTTTATCTGGTGATAAACACTAGTCAATAATCATCCTAGTTAGACTACAGATTTGTTCATGTTTTTGTCATTTATACTTTATTAGTCTATTTGCATCACTGCATAGCGTGCATGCATTGCCTTTGTGTTACATGCTTTGGCATAATACTGCAAGTATCATGGGCAAAGGAGCTCAAAATGATTTGGGGGTAGGGGGCACCAAACTTTTGCCCGAAGAATGACTTTGATGAATTGAATTTTGCCCAAGAAATAAATTGGTCACCTGCATTTTTCTGCTTAAAAAAATAAGCACATCACAAACTTTGAATTATGTAAACTTATCGTATTTATTCTAATATAAATCGCACCCCCACATTTGACATGAAAAGCAGGACAAATTTTTTTTAAACTCTATTCTTTCATTGCAATCTCATACCAAAAAATTAAAAACCATTAAAGTTATCACTGATGTCACTGTTCTCAAATAGTTCCAGTCAACCTCTTAAACATTCTTATCAGCATCTCTTGAGGGTGGCAAGTGATGCAACTTAACGTGTTTTGTGTGGATACTGGAAGGACGATGACTAACGTCAGAAAGACGAGCTTTAGAAGCGCAACGTTACTTTAGGGGAAGGCAATAAGTAATGTGGTTGTATGAAGGGCAATAGTGCAAAAAGCGTTAGCTAAAAAATACCTCTGAAAAATTTTGTATCACATACAATGCACTTCGTGTATTTTTGTATAAGTCACACCTGACTTTTTGGGTGATATTTTGGTACAAAAAATGCGACTTATACTGGAATAAATATGGTGTTTGCTATGCAGTTATTAGACTAACTAAAATGTATTGAGGAAAGCTACTGTATATTCCGGCATATAAGACGACTGTCAGATAAGACGAGGTACAAAATTTGAATAGAATTTTGTACATTTATCATATATTGACTATATAAGATGACTGCTAAATTCTTGCATGTTTTTCTTACAAGAGTTACGGTACATTTGTTATGCAACAATGCGCACTTTTTTCCTAACATCGATGCTATTCTCGCTTTTTTCCGATTTACGCATCAATGCACATTTTGCCATATTACCGCCAAATTAGCCAAGGCAGAAAATTTGATCAGCGCGGCGCAACGCCAGATTAATCCGGCGCTGAGCATTACAAAATTTAGTGCCAATTTAAAGCAGAAAATGCAAATTTTATCTGTTTTAATCGCACATGAAAATATGATACCCATAGCGCAAAGTGCAAAATATGGTAGTGCAAATTGTAAATAGGTAGTACAAAGTGTAAAATAGTGCAAAGTGTTGGAAAATTAGGTTAAAAAATTAGGTCCAGAAAATCGGCTTATTAGGCGGAAAATGCGCTATTGATGATGTTAAATAAAAATACTTTTCTTGCATGTTCTTTATTTTTACACCCCAACGCATTTTTCAGATAAAAAAATCTTCATGTGAAAATTAAGATATGACTTTTATATCGGTTGTATAAGACGACCCCAATATTTAAGGGTGGTTTTTTACACTTTAAATGTCGTCTTATATGCCGTAATATACAATAGTTATTTGGTTACAGATTTTGGTGCATTATTATTTAATTAAGCTACTGTCACGAACAAAATCAAATCAATACTAAACCCACCAAGATCTAAAAAATGCACAATCCTGAAAATTAACATAACTATGCAGATATTTTGCCAATGTTAGTGGTCTGATTAACTTAAATATTTTAACAACAATGGCATTTTTTGCAGAAAGATCTTCATCTTTTAGTTCAATCACTTCACTTCAGCTGATTATAATTAAACAATGCTTACTGGCGACAGTTCCAAAACATAGGTCTACAAATAAGTGCCAAACAAAATTGCTTTCTTCAATCAGCCTGCATGTTAAGTCACTATTCAAAGTACCCAACAAAAAGTATGTAAAGAAGTAGTTAAAGCAACATCATTCAGGCTAAATGTTAGCTATATCTTACAATGTTTTCTTGTTCCAAATTACTACAAAGCATCTGAATTCTAGGACTTTTAAAAATACCTGAACTTATCACCTGTCTAGTCTAAAATATATGACGATGGTACTAGCTTTGTCCCAATAAGCTAAATTTTATACTGGTTACATCACTTGGGCTTTTTTTGAAAGAGGTAAATATTTCCATAAAATATTTACATCTTGACAACTATCAGATATCTTATCAAAACATTTGAACAAGTGATATGGCAAACACAAATTTATACCCATTTTTCTGTTCACCATTAAACAGTACAGAACTTAAGTAAACAGGGACGAAGTTAGCTTTATGGGTCCATGACTTTCGGCTTGGACCATTTCGGCACCAATTTGGTGCTCTTTGACTAACCCTAAGCCTAAATAACTGAACTATCAAAGAGCACCACGTTGGTGCTGAAACGGTCTGTGCCAAAAAAGGATCGAGAACGAAATAGGTGGCGCTGAACAGGTCTGTGCCAAAGTAGTTGCTCCAAAAAGACATGATCCCAGCTTTATGCCGTGTCCAGTGCTTGACTTAATTTAAGGCATTCTGAAGTGGCTACACAGTAGTTGAACTAAACTTTTACAACAAAACTATTGTTTTAAACTAAGGTCAAAATATATTTAACTATTACGTGAATTTGGACAACTTTTCCAGCACCATTTAAAATGGTTAAAAGGATGTAAAGTAAAAATACACTTGAGAAAAAACACAATAGACAAAAAAACAACAGTAACTGTGTAGCATTATTTGCAACTTAATTGCTGTCAATACTGCCGTTATTGTGGTCAATCATGCTAGTAACTTGGTCAGTGATTATTCACATAAAAATCGAAATTGCTCACACTGTCACAAGTTGACACAAAATAATTGATTTTGTGACACAAATAAATACAGCTAACATTTTAACAAGTTGAGTGTAGTAAGTCTTCCAAGAAAAAAGATCAACCTAAACAAAGATTTAAAACACTATCAAATTTAATTACCATACCTACTGAAAAACAAATGCGAAACGCTTTGGCAACCACCTCAAGTCATTTGGGCAGTGATTGCTGTTTATTCGAAAAATAAATATTGCTCACACTTTGATAAGTTGGCTTGAAAGAATGCTTGTTTCCTTCAGAAAAAATTTCCAGGAAAGTGCAAGTCTTCCCAAACAACAAAAATAGCTAAATTGATAGGGCTCCAATGAAAAACTGAAAAGCTATTTGATTACACCTGCAAAGTAACTGGTCAATCTGTCAGTTATGAATTTAGTCAACAAGGTATTATATCAATAATACATGTGTTATGTTAGGCAAAATTACTACAGAGAAGTACGAAATTGCCCAAAATTTTACAGTCCCATTAAGGTTGGATTGTTTGGGTAGTCAAGTTGAATCATGGATCAATAGTTAACTGATGCTATTTCTTTGATGACACTTACAGCAAAATAGACTACAAAACTCTTTGATGACAAAGCAGAAAACTGAAAAAACCCACTACTAACTATAAAATATATAATTAAAAAGTGAGCAAAACTGCTCAAAAATTAAGTTTGCAATCCTCGAAGATATGTGTACGGCAAGATGGACTAAATAGCAGGCCTTTTTGACAGTTGGCCACAAAACTGAAAAGCTAAAAAGCCACCGACAATAAAGATATGATGCAGTTATGTAGTAAACCTCCCCAAAATATGTAATTGCCGAAATTTCATCGCACATTCAATAATTGCACTTGACTTCTGGCAAATCACACATAGCCTAGAAAACTATTTGATCACGAAAGTAAATTAGCCATCACTTGGTAGTCTAATAGCTATAAAAAATATGATGAATGAATGCTGAACAAAAATGTCCCTAAAATAAATTTCCCGAAAAATCTCTACTCAATTAAGTTATACCATTGCACACCATTTACCGGTGCTGCAAAAATAGCCTAGAAAATTATTTGACCAAAAAATGAAATAGCCAGAGCTGATTATATAAAAATATGTTTACTAGTGAGCAAAATTGCCCAAAAAACAAGAAATTGGCCCCTAATTTACTGGCCAACTAAGGTATAATATGACACGACTCTTACCAATGCAGCAAAATAGCCTAGAAATTAGTCTGTTAAACTAGACTAGCCAATTGACCAAATAATAATATAGTTAGCAACCCAACACTGATTACATAAAAATATAATTGCTGAGCAAAATTGCCCGAAAAATATAAAATTGCTCGAAATTTTGACGCGTGATCGACACCTTAAAACCAAGTGGGGGGGCAGTGGCCCCCCACCTCCTATGCCACTGACAAATATAGTGAAAAATTTGATTTGATGTAGCCAAAAAGTCACTCTTGGAATACTACGTAACATATGAAATGGCAACAGAAGTTATTTGTTTCACGGATTATTTTTTTGCATTCTGCAAAACTTCTAATTTTGTGGAGCCATGTTGCAAGTCTGATTATTGCAAGTGGGTCATTCCCACTTAATTGCTCAAGCAAGAAAATGTTTTTTGTTAGGTATGTCTTTTAAAATTAATTTTGGCGTTTGCTGCTAATTGCTTTTATTCTTTTAGGAAAAATTTCCTGGTTCATCAAGGAGCATAATTCACTGCCCTAAAAAACCTGCACTGCTGCGACCACTCAGACTACTACCAAAATAATGAAAGTAGAATTTTTCTGATTGCTTCTTGAATTGTTGAATTTCATTAACTACAAAACAACAGCATTCAGAAAGGTATAATTTAAAGTGTGGAAGGTGTTTTATACCGATAGTAAGCAACCACTGGCAAAGATACTTCACACTGCTTTTTGGTCAATCTAAATGCACATTTAAGTTTCAAAGTTTTTGTAATATTTTTTTGTAATCTTTTAATTCATTAAGGATCATGTGCTCAAGCCAGTTAATCTAAATTGTTTTCTTTTTTAAAGAAAGATATTTTGTGACAGAATTTGGTTTTAAGTAATGTTGTGGTTTATCTAGTGATAAATACTAGCCAATATTTATTCCAGTTAGACTCATAGGCATAGCCAGGGAGGGCCCGGTTCCCCCCGCCCAATTGAAATACCACCAATGATGAAAATGTGACAAAAAAGCGTTTTGTTTTTTCAGTTTCAGTTTCTTTAGCGTTTTTTGCATACAATGCATGCTTGGGATACAACTTTTTGACTTTTTTTTTTTCAAAATTACTTTCCTGTAGCACCCATCGATGAACTTTTGCTTATAACAGCCTGAAATGATGTTTGTTCTGTTAAGGTAACAAAAAGAGTCTCGCACAAATCACTTCGAAAAATTGGCCATGTTTGTGCAAGTTTTCATTGAGCAAATGGCGAGGCTATGTCGTTAGTTTTGTGGCAAATGCATTAAAACACAAGCCCTAGTCAGCAAAGAAAATCCATAAGTCTCTCTTCAAGAAAGCAGCTGAAGTAATTCAGCACTTGATTAGCACATTTTATCTCGAGAATCGGAGCTTTTAGTTAGTTAATAAATGAATATAAGGCATTAAACATCAAGTGCGGTTTAAAAAATAAAATGGAAACCAAGCTGACTGAGCTTCAGTTGAAGCTGTGACCATTGCAAAAAAGAATGCAAGATCTCTTGGACAACAAATATCTACACTGGATAGAAAACAAAGGTGGTCATATCGAAAAGAATTTGAGACCCAGACCCAAATGCCAGCACCATGTATTTGATCGTATTTTTTTCGTAGTTATGGACGATAAGTTGCGTGGCGCCACCAAATCTCTTAGCATTGATTATTTTGTTATGAAGGAGTTGGTAAGTAAAATTGATCAACTGAGCGAAGCATTCAGCAGTGGAAAAGCTCAGATCTTTAAGAACACAAGCGGTTGGAGGGACGACATGAAATTTCTGTACCACCTTACACATTTCTTCCATCACTTTATTGAGAAACAAAATAGGAAGTTGTCTTTGTGACTTTAAACAGATTTTCGACATTTGCAATGCACGCTGGAACTTTAGTGCCATCCTAGTCTCCTTTGCTCATGCTAATGCCTAAAACTTTAAGCAAATTTTGTAAAGTTTGTCTATTTATTTCTTACCTATGGAGTGATTGTTATTTTAGCGCCAATTTTTCTGCAATAATGGTTTTATTAAACTCTGGATGGATACCCAAAAGGTCTCAAATCAGTGGCGTAAATATGGTGGGGAGGGGGCATTGTGACATGACTTTTGATATGAGAAAACCATAAACATTTTGCCACAAAAAATCAGCGATGCTCCTAATCCCTTTGGAAATAGACCATCAAACAATTCATGTGGTACCAAAGTATGAAATCCAAATACGGTGCAAAATCGGTGAAAATTGCAGTTCCTTAGGTGAAGACCTTTTTATTGTTTTTTGGCCTTACTTTTCACCATAAATCTGGTAAAAATTGCGGTTTTTCTGAAGTTGATTGGTCATTACATCAAGTTCAAAAGAATGCCCATCCCCAACCATTTCCAATGCTTAAAAAGCATTGGAAAAGCAATCACCCATTATCATTGCCTGATGAAACCAATGCAACTAGGATTCAATAATGGTAATACAGGAGTTGCAGGCATTTTGCAGAAACAACAATAATCCCTCCTCCCCTCGTAGATTTATTTTATCTTTGACCAAATTACTTCATTGTCTGTTTTCTGAACATCAATGCTGCTATATATGTGACTCGTGTAGTTTTGGTTCAAAACCGGAAAAGGTGTAGGTGACCTTAAGAACTGGTCAAAAATTAAATTATTTAGAATGATTTTGTGCGTGAGGTTTTTAGATCAAATCAACTTAAAAATTAGATTTTATTTAATCTTTCATAATAGTTCATCAAATTATGATACTAGGATATAGTGTTCCTAAAAAGTTGTATCCCTAGTACACGCTTGCAACAGTAATTAACATTAAAATTGACGACCAGGGGGCCTGGGCCCCCTCAATTCAATTTTTGCTCACCAATTTAAATGTATAACCTGGATGAAATGAAGGGTTTTTGTTCTAAAAGTTGCTACCTCGGGCCCTCATCTAACCTTTATATGAACGTAATGCAATAACCAGGGCCGGATTTACCATATGGCACAGTGCCAGCGAGCCCCCATGCAGTTTAATCTGGGCCGGGCAATAACATGGTTAATAGGGGTAACTATCTATGGTACCATTTTTCAGTAACAATTCAACTCCACCTCGCCAGTTTTTATGCGATAAAATACTTTTGAAAAAAAAAGTAGCTAGGGGAAATGCTCATTGAACAAATTATTGAGTTTGAATTGAGGGGGCCTGGGCCCCCTGGCCGTACATGTACTTTTATAGCTGGTTATTTTTATAACGAAACAAAAATCTCGTAAGAATCTTTTGGGTCAAGTATTATTTACTGCTAAAATATTTCCGGAGGCAATGTACATTACTTCTCCCTACCTGGACCAAATCACTTTCAAAATTTAACCCCATAATGCAAGATTTTAAACGTGTTTTGGACTTAAATTGTATGTAAAAGGAGGATTGAAAAATTTAATTTTTTCAAATGGCTCTGAACACGTACGAAATGTGATCCAATGGCATTAAAATAGTTTTTGTTACAAAAAATTGCCTAGCGTTAGATCCCCGTCTGTGATACGTGTGAGTTGCACTACTTTACTCAACACGTCTCCCAATTCATTACTTTTCAAGCTTTGGTTTAAGCCGTCTCTCTTAAGCAAAATTCTGGTTAAGTGCCATCACACAGGCTACGACTTCTGATCTTCCATTCTACGATGACTTTGTCCCACAAAAGTTACTTTTTCGAAAATTTCGGATCACGTCATTGTATGTGATTTTTGGTTTGGGCCCCCACCCCTATCAAAAATCTTAGCTATGCCTGTATTTAGACTACAGATTTCATTTTTTAGTCATTTATACTCGATTAGTCTTATTTACGTGACTGTGTGTATTTGCATTAATTGAAAATGCAAAATCAAAGAGTATAGTTTTACAGTTCACTTGTTTTTAGAAGTCTTGGACCATGGATTTCAGCCACAGAATGCATCGACTGATTCCCAACGTTAGATCAACTGCTTTCACGGCTCTGCATTATTAATATCTTTGACAGTGCTAGTGTGCATGCAGCGTTGCACAGTCAAAGTCAAACAATATCTTTAACTAAAAATTGTGCTTTTGCGTTTTGTTTATACCTTCGATTCGCAGCGTTTATGCAGCCACACTATTTAAATTGCTGGTAGTTGAGCTGGAATAAAATGAACTGTATTAATTTTGTTGAATTTAAACGTGGACTGAAGGCAACATCAATTGGGGTATCAAAAGTTAGGCCAATTGAGTTAGATTCGATTGGCGTTGACTTCATTCTTCTTGACTCAGCCGTTTCAAGATATTCTACTTCAAACACGACGTAGGAGTCTCCAAATTACAATTTTTATTGGCAACCCTGACCTTTTAATGCAGTATCGTAGCATACTGAGGTCTATATTAACCTAGGTATATATAGGCTAAAAAGCTTCTGTTGTTTAATCTAATTGCGGCGTTGCCTTAGAATAGCACTAAGGTGTCGTCGCGCGTGTTATCAATCTCTTGGTTACCAATAGAAATTCTAATTAGAGAAGCCCTTACGTCGTCTTTGAAGTGGAATATCTTTGGAACGGCTGGGTCAAGAAGGATGAAGTCAATGTCCATTTAATCTAATACTCTTGGCCTAACTCTACATACCGCATTGATTTTGCCTTCAATCTTCGTTTAAGTTGAGATTAAAGTTCAAATTTTCGGTTAGCACTTATTGGAGCTGGATCAAAGTGTGTTATTACATATTATCAAAGGTGGACAAAGCGCAACTTTTGAGCCTCTATAATTGTGTAAGTTCGTTGCGCTTTAATGTTTTTATTTTGAGATGTTGTGGAAGTTGCGTTGCAGACTAAGTTTGAAAGCGTAGCGCAATTAATTTATTGATTGCACTACGCTTCAAAATTTTTTTCGGTTAGTAGCGCAATTTTATGCGATAAACTTCATTTTGTTTCATTTTAATTGTAATGTTGACAAATGTCGGCCTTTTTTAGTCGTAATGTTATCAAATTGGCATTACCTCTCTGACAAGAGGGTGATTGCTTGACTCTATGATCGTAAGGTCTTTCGCAACTTTCCTGTCGCCCTCTTAGACGAATGCTAATTAATTTCTACGTCGCAATGTTACTGAGCGATAAAATATATTTGTCTTGACATTAGCATTAATTAACCATACTCAAGACTTTTGCTGTGAAATTATAAAGTTGCAGCAGAGGGGAACTCCATCTCAGTTTGCTTGTTGAAGTGCTCTCTCCTTTATTTTTGTTATAATGTTGCTTCGTAGAACTAGCTATTTATTTGGTATTTTTACTTGTGTATCATTACTACAGTACGGTAAAAAATTTGCTTTGCAATTGGGGAAGTTGCGTTGCGCTTTAACTTATTTTATGACGTTGTTGAAGTTGCTTTGCGGACTGAAGCTATTAAAATTTGTTGTGGATTCGTTGCACAGGGTTTTCTTGAAAACTTTTTGGGTTAGAGGCTCAAGTTCACTTAAAATTTAGTTTTGTGTTTATCGTGATATTGCCAAATGTTAGCCTTCCGTAGCAAATAATGTTCTTCTTTTTTCTAAAATCGAAACAATGCAAAATTCACTTGGTGTGTTGTAATTTGATTACGAACGTTAAGTTGCGCTTTATCTTATTCGTGCCTACTGCCTACCTTTAATGACATTTTTATGAAGTTTGCTTTTTGTTCATTTATATTGTTTGCAAAGTTATTAAAAACCGCTATTTTGCTGAGAAAGTTGATGTCTTTTTCCAACCAACCATACACCAAAATTTCTACCAGGTTGAAACCCCGATGACTCACGGAAATTTTGAAAGGTTGTTGCGTTCAAAATACATCAGCCTTTTTAAAGCACCGTCCGTGGTATTAAAAGGATTTTTTGGTGTCAAAACTCAAATCTTTTTAATCGCTAAATTACGCCGAAGCGTGCTACAACTTAGCAAGGTCCATCTCTAAATCATCGCGCCTTGGCAACACTACTTCAAAAGGTTGCGTCCAAGGCTGGCTGTTGGTAACTGGTTTTACGACCCCAAGTTTCAACTTCTTATCTCTCGCTCCAGAGACGAACGCGTTACGACTTGATCAATTTTGCGCCGGTGTATAACATATTTGTAGTTTGTCAGCCTCTCGTCGAAACCTTAATACGGCACATGCTGACTGCCATTAGCCTGCAGATTTCATCAGTTTAGAAAACTTTTCTTAAATTTAGACTTTATTTTAAACATTGTTGGAAATATCGATTAGTAACCAATAGTCGATACTACATTCTTTGCTTTTTTGCTATCGATTATCGCAGATGCTTTGCTTTCGATTTTTTTAATCGATTATCACCTTTTCTATGCTTTTTGCTTACATTTTATCGATTGGTAGAATCTTTAAACTTTACTTTTGTTCTTGTTGAGTCTGCCCTAGCTTACATCGTTTCGTTTCTCTTATGCTATATTGCTCTTTATAATATTGTCCTAAAAGTGTATTTTTTTTATCGTTGATAGTACCGGTAATAATAGTTTTTCCACTCACAAGTTTCATTTAACGGTCAAAATGGCAAAATTTTAGTACATCCTTATGAAAAATAGAATAGAAATTTTTGTTCGCATTGAGGCATCGATTACTAATTTTTGCTTTTTGTTTCTGATATCTTGGCTTTTTGTTTCTTTACTTTAGTCTTTGCTTTTTGCGTAAACTATCGATTCGTCTTTGCTTTTAAACAGCATCGACTTCCAACCCTAATTTTAAAATGATGTATTTTGAAATTTAAATGTTGAAAATTGTTATGCAGGATTTGTTAAATGAGCTTTATTATTATTATTATTTTTTCATTATTTCACGTTTCTACTTTTTCAAATGTGGCAGTAAGTTACTTCACTCGGTGATTAGTGTATACCAGAGATGGAACCGGTCAGGATTTTTTCGACCCGACCGGTAAATTTCAAAATCATCGCCGGTTGACCGGTCGGTCGACCGGTTTCCGACCGGCCCGGTCGACCGTTTTTTACCGAAGGTTTTTCTTCACTATTCAATGTATTTAATGAAAAATTTTCAAAAGGGCGGGGGCATTGGTGAGGTGTTAAAAATTGTGACTTAAGACGGGGGTCTCAGAAAAAAAACGCAAAAAAATCTTTGCGTTTTTTGCAAAAACGACTCAATTTTAAGACCTTTTTTGGTTAAGTTTCGGTTTGAAAGACCTGTTTTGAGCAGCGCAAAACGTGTACAAAATAAGCATAAAAAGCACTGGAGGGCACAAGCTGAATTATTAGACGTTCTTTCTAATGATATTTTGCGAAAGACCAAAAAATGAAGTTACAATTTTTTAGCTATTGGTGACAGATTATTTGCAATTTGCCGAGCAGCAAACACTAAACTTTTTTTCGGCAGTGCTGCCTTTGCAGTTACAAAAAGATAAGAAAAAAATAACAGCAGAAGATAGGTAACAGTAAAAACATGTGAACATCACAATACTTGTACTATTATACCCACTAGCGTACGCAGGATTTTCGAAAGGGGGGCAGAAAATTCGAGAAAAAAAAGGTCTTCACTCAGAATTAGTTCGTTTTCTGCCCAAATTTAGGTGAAGACCAAAAAAAAGGTCTTCACCCACATGCAGCCCGTTTTTTTGCACAAATCTTCTGCCCGAATTCCAAAGGAAGGGGGCATGACTCAATTTTGCTCACTATTCTTACTTGTTTATGCATTAATGGTACCCCAAATGGGGGGCATGGCACCATGGCCTCCCCTCTAAATATGCCCCTGATTACACCCAAAAACATTAAAATGATGGAGCAATAACATTATATAATATTAAAAATTATGTCACTAACAGCGTGAAAAAAAGGAATATTGAAAGATTATGTCACTAACAGCGTGAAAAAAGGAATACTGAAAAATTATATGTCATTAACAGCGTGAAAAAAAAAGTAATATTCGTAACAACTAAGCTGTTTCACTAACAGTTTGAGAAAGTATGAAAAGGATCTATTGCAACACATCATGTACTGGAAAAGGTTTTTGGCGCCACAGAGATTTATATTAATTGTTCCGTCCGTATATAAATCTCTGTGGAGCAAAAAAAATTTTCCAGTACATAATGTTTTGCAATAGATCCTTTTCATACTTTCTCAAACTGTTTGTGAAGCAACCTATTCATGAATATATATATATTTTTTTTACGCTGTTAGTGACATAATTTTTCAGTACTCCTTTTTTCACGCTGTTAGTGATATAATCTTTCAATATTCCTTTTTTTCACGCTGTTAGTGACATAATTTTCATTATTGTATAATGTTATTGCTCCATCATTTTAATGTTTTTGGGTATAATAGTACAAGTATTGTAATGTTCGTATGTTTTTACTATTACCTATCTTATGCTGTTATTGTTTTCTCATTTATCTTTTTGCAATTGCAAAGGCAGCACTGCCGAAAATTGTTCTGAAAAAGCTTCCCAGTTTGGGAAGCGAAACGTCAAACCAATAAATAAACTCATCGATAGTACGAAGTGGTAATGAGTAACTATCCCGATGAACGCAACGCGTCCGTTATTTTCATTGAAAACACTAAATTGTTATGACATTGGCTAGAAAACATTCGAAATATAATGTGCCCCAGCAGTTTGTAGAAATGCTGCTACTTCAGAACAAGCCATGGCTAGTTAAATATAAAAAAATAAGAGCTATGTCTTTTTTGCCCAGTGTAGAGTGTGGTAAATTTAAGTTGAAAAAAGCTTTTTGAAGCGGCAAGATTTTAGCATGTACTAAAAAATCTGAAATCTGCACCACTTCTACTCTTAAGCTGATTAAAATGATGCTAAAATGCTAGGTAGCGCCAAGCCTCTTCCACATGCATGCTTCATTCGAATCTGATTAAGCGATTTTAATAAATATTTTGCACTTTTTTGCTTTGTGCCGAGGCCCAAAGTGGGGGGCATGGCACAATACTCCCACCCTAAATAGTCCCTGAATGTGCATGTCTTAATGGTCACAGCATATTAGTCACAGCTTGAAACCATTAAACAAGTGTTTTCGAAAGATGTGGTTTGTTAATACCGTTTTTTTATAAAAAAGTTTTATTTATGATAAAATATATAAGTATATTTCGGTTGGTGCTTAGATGTCTTTTAGTGCCAGAAAGGAGAATTTGACTGGTTTTTCAACCGGCTTGACCGGCCGGTCGAAGAATTTTGACCCGACTGGTTTCCATCTCTGGTGCATACCTTTTTCGGTTGATATTTTAGATAAATTTTCAAGAAATTTAGGTTAGAAAATAAGATTTAGAATTTTGTGTGAGCCCTACGTTTGCTAACGAAAACCGCTCGACGTACGCTCATTCTTTTATTGTAATTAAGTCTATAGTTGGTTTGCTCTCTTGCATTGTATTTACTGATTACTGCTTAATAAACTACAATTGCATTACACACTGGCGCAAAATAAAGCAGAATTGCATAGCTCTATGAAGAATCGAACCATTACGTTTCACTAAAACCCAAGTTGTGGCCAGAGATAGGAAGCGCCAATCGTTTCAACTTCCACTCTGCATTTCAGCAACAAGTAGAATTTTCATTTGAAAATTATTTAAGCAAGTATTTTTTTAAGCAGTTTATGACGGAATCGTCGAAATGGTTTACGTTATCATCATCTGACATAAAAGAATCAAATTGCGTTATTGGGTTTGTCATCACATAGATCTACAGTTTTAGCGTAGACGAAACCAGGAATGTGGATTGGGAGGATTCAAACGTCTAATCACATAACTTATACGTTATAATCACAAAGAGAAATCATTTGGGGTCCTGGGGCAAGGGTAAAACACCCAGCACTCGGAGAGTTTTGAAGAGTTGCAACGAAATACTACTGCATAACCGTCAATCTAAGTGAACTAAAAATGTTACTAAGATTTTGCAAATACTGATCTAACAAACAATGCACTGCAGTTGTTTTCAACATTCGGTGTAAATATTTTTAGAGAAAGCAGTTCACTTTAACCGCTTTCACACTCCTGATTGTGATACTTAATAAAGCCATGGTAAAAACTTAAAAGGTTACCAACACCATGTGCTTCGCCCCTATTTGCAGTTCTATATGAGTGCATGTTTTCAGTAAAGCTATCATAATTCACTCAGAGCATAACATCTTGCAGTATCTGTGCACAGAGCGAAGATACCGTAGTACAGCATTTGTATAGGTTTAGCTTATTTTTATTTCGTTTCAAGATTTTTGGCAATCGCAACTTTCTAGCAACACATAAACGTATTTAAATAGATAAGATTCTTACTAAATAAAAGCATATCAACCAATCACATTTCATTATCATAAATTGAAGAGAACTACAAAGTTGAAAAACATTTTATACATGCGCGAAAAAACAATGCTACGGAAACTACTGTAGATCATATTCAAAAATATTTGAATAAAATTTAGATGTATAGCTATTTGTACGGGGCCCAATCGAGTAAAAATCATTGTTGCTTGGTTGATCCTCAAATTCGGCAATCTTTCATCAACCTATGCAGTATGTACCACTACAAACATGTTGGAGACTTGCTAAACAAAACATCGCAACACTATTACAGTAGCTGCAAACCATACATTGCACGATATAAAGTAAGTTTTTACCCTCCTGCTTCAATTATAGTTGTCTAATTTCAGATTTGTATAATGAGTTTGCAAAAGCTGGAGCTGTAACTGTTTTGTATTTAGAAGAGAGAACTTTGTTTTTTCGACATAATATTCATTAACAAAATCAGAACCAGCTCAATCGCATTCTTTTTCAAATGCCTTAGTACTTAAACCTACTTCTGTTACTAGCAATTTTACACTAGCACAAGGCTAATGCGTTTGGGGAATAACTACGGAGCGAATTCTCGTACCTAAATGCCTTTGCACCAGACGAAACGGCCAGACAAACAATTTTGTTTCAAGAGTTACTGCTTGAAATCGGTTATATTGAACAAATGAGAACTACTAGAGGTAACAAAGAGGTGCCCGAAACCTTGTTAGACTACTCCTTTTGTCCACAAAAATAAATTTAATCCGTTGACTCCGCACCATTGGCAACCCTGCGTTTCGAAATTTCGTTACATCATAAACGGACGACGTGAAAAAAATTACAGAATAATAAACGCAATGTTTACAGGAATAATAATCCAACCTCGCGTTACCTATTCTGCAAGAAATTTTTATAAGTTATCCTTTTCTAATGTCACGAAATTTCAGAACGAAGGATTGTCAATGGTACGTAGTTAAACGGATTAAATCTTTTTGCGGATAAAGAGAATAGTGGAAAAAGTTTGCAGCACCTTTTTATTACCTCAAGTAGTTTCCATTTCTTCAGTAAAACCGATCTCGCGCAGAATCTCTTTAAAAGAATTACAGTAAAAGTTAATTAATTGTCAGCGACAAAAGCGTTCATTAAACTCGGAAAGCACAAATTGGCGTTCATACGGTTTGGCGGTCAAATCATAGACTCTTTATTTAGTAGACTAGAAACAGACGCACGGAGAAAAAGAGAAGAGGATTGCGGGAAAAAAGGTTACTCTTGTTGTGAAGGTTTTTTGTGATCACGCGTATTTGACTGGTTTGATTCGACATGTTCGAAGAACGAAATGTGAAGAAAGAAAAGCAAAATTGTCAGTTTTCAGTCCACTAATATAGAGTGTATAGTCAGGACGCATCACAGACGAATTCGTTAACCGGAAAAGCTCTGATTAAAATAACAAAATGCAGGCTGTCAACAAGCGGCCATTTAACAAACAAAAAAAAAAATAACGGCGTTTTCGAAAAAACAAAAGAACAGAACTTTGTAACAAATAAGAATAAAAGATGAGTAACAAGTTAAGATATTCTAATCAAAACAAAAGTCATTTTGTAGTATGTTTGTCAAAAAATATCTACATACACAAAAGTTGCTAACAATTTTGATAGCACAACTCAATCTAGATGAATAAAGAACAGCAAGTACTAGTACATGCAGAAAATCCTCAAAACAAATAGATATCATGTCAGTTCCTGGAGGCACAATTTCAGTTTTTAAACACTTGAAACAGTTTATTCATCCACAAGTTCGTTTTTACAGCGATTTGTTTTCCAGCTTTCTGATGCTGCTGCATAGTTGAGTTGACTTTTTTCAAAGTAGCATTTGCAGTAGATACCATTTTTTTGCCACTTTATTAGTCGGCATGTCTTTACTTGCAAAAGCTATTTATAAGTTTCCGCTTGCCTGTTCCAGCATTTTTTGTGCTACTAGCAGATTCTATTAAGCTTTCGCTTGTTTTTGCTGTATGTGGTGTTCTTTTTTGCCCAGGAAACATATCCTGGAGAGAAATACAGTACAAACCTGATCCATGCATAACACGCACTGGAGTATATAGTGCACGTTGTACTTTTGAGAAAATCTAGGTATTTTACGTATGATCTTATGGTCCGAAAAATCGATAATTAGACTAAAAATTAGCGTATAACCAATCCAAATCCGTAAAAAATACAACGAAACAACTGGCTAATAAAATAAACAGAAAAAAACTAAACAAAAAAATGAGCGCTTGAGAGTCTGCAAAATGAAAAACATAATAAAAGTGTTTCGAACGATAATACACAACTCATCGCAAATCTCAACAAAAAGCCTTGGAGATCGCATGCAAGTTCAGAAAAATTTGATGCCCTCTTAGTGTTCGAAGGAACATTTCTTTTAGAGTCTTCTTGTTCTTCTGATAATGGTTATCCACATGGGTTATTTCTACTGTAGTTCTGCTGTTACAGATTTTTAGGAAGTCCACTATTTATTCATTATATTACATAAGTGCATTTCAAGATTTTTATGATTGTTGGTGAAGATAAAAACGCTGCATGTACACTTGCAGTCTTGCACAAATGCACTGTCAAAGATATTAATAATGCAGAGCTGTGAAAGCAGTTCATCCAACCTTGGAACTTAGTCGATGCATTCTGTGGCTGAAATCCATGGTCCAAGACTTCTAAAAACAAGTGAACTGTGAAACTATACTCTTTGATTTTGCCTTTTCAATTAATGCAAATGCATGCACGCTATGCAGTGATGCAAATAGACTAATAAAGTATAAATGACAAAAACATGAACAAATCTGTAGTCTAACTAGGATGATTATTGACTAGTGTTTATCACCAGATAAACCACAACATTACTTACCAAATTTTGTCACAAAATACCTCTTTTCAAAACAAGAAAAAAACAATTTAGATTAACTGGTTTGTGTGCAAGACCCATAAGTAATTAAAAGATTACAAAAAATATTACAAAAACCTTGAAACTTAAATGTGCACTTAGAATGGACACAGAGCAAAATGAAGCACTTTTGCAAGTGATTGTTTACAACGCTTGCAAAGACCAGCATAACACTGCAATGCTTCTAGTCTCAACCACATGTGTACACCTTATACATTTTAAATTATACCTTTCTGAATGCATTTGTCTTGTAGTTAATGAAATTCCACTATTCAAAAACCAATCAAAGAAATTCCACTTTCATAGTTAGCGATATTCTGGTGGAAGTCTGAGTGGTTGCAACAGCGTAGGTGATCTTTTAAGGCAGTGAATTATGCTCCTTAAAGAACCAGAAAAATGTTCCTAAACGATTAACAGCAATTAGCAGCAAATGTTAAAAATAATCACATAAAAATAAAAGCAGCAAACACTAAAATAAAAAAAGACATACCTAATGTAGAATATTTTCTTGCTCAAGCAACTAAGTAGAAATGACCCACTTGCAATAATGAGACTCCCAACATGGCTGAACAACATTAGAAGTTTTGCAGAATGCAAAAAAATAACCAGGGACACAAAGAAATTCTTTTGCCAATTTAAATTCCATTGGTGAATTTTTGAAGACAGGTACATCAAATCAAATTTTTCGTTATATTCGACATATTAATCTGAAACATGTAGCATCAAGGCAATCTTGCAATTGCAAAAATAAAGGCAATACAGCACCTAGCGAGAAAATGCTGCAGCAGCGGCAAGTTCTTGGCAGCAATGTGTTCAATTTGACAGGTCCAAAACTTGAACCTCAGACCTCCTACTTCAGGACAAACATGTTACTGCTCGACCAACTAACCAGTGTTAATTTGGTTAAATTTCACAGCAAATGAGGCCACAGTCAGCACCAAAAATTGTATCTCATGTATAGGGTTGCACAAAGTAGAATAATGCAGCATTCTAGAATAATTCTAGAATACACATTTCGAATCTAGAATTTCGAATCCTATTCTAGAATAAGTCATTGCAAATTGTGACAATACAGTTTTATTGCAAAAATTCAAAAAACACAATCCTGACTCCTGACTAAGTTAGACAGCTGTCTCTTCTTGAGTGGGTGCACGCTTGCTTAAGAGCAATGCACTATCAATGAAATGCAACTAGAGAGTTAGGTTGCTGAAAATTGCATAATACGAACCACTCTTCGCGTTTTGGTGGCGCTTTAAAAGATTTTTTTTGAATCCAATTACCCGATAAAAAATGCGTTTTGAGATTCGTTTCTCCAGAGATGCGAATCCCAAGAATTCGAAATTCTACTTTGGACAACCCTACTCATGTATATACTGTAACATTGCAAACAAAACTGAGCTACAAATAATTATTTGAAGAACTTACCCAGACACTTGGTAATTCTTGTTACATTTTTTCATCCAAAAGATCTTTTTAAAAAACTTCTTGCAGTATTGCCAGAAAATTCTGGATTGTCTTGCATGAATTATGCATTGAAAATGCAATTCCTCATTCATTAACTCAGTCATCCTGGGTAACACAATGGCTTAAAAGTTGGTATCAACCAATCAATGTCGTATACCGGTAGTTTGGACAATTATTCACTACAGCAGAAACTGTTTGTCTAACCAACCACATCAAACAACTAGGTTTCAAGCTAGCTTTAGTACGGTAGGTTATCTTTTATGCCTGAAATGCAATTTTGTATTTCAAGCTATTAGGTATAAAATATGTATCAATAATTTGCAAACATCAGTTAAGTCTATGCAAACACTCCACCAGTACAGAGTACAAAGTAACACTTAAATAATCATATAAAACTTGCATAATGTCGCAAACTTTTATCTGTCAGTGTCAGATCTTTAAACCTTGTATGGTATCTGCTACTGTACAGTACTGTACTACAGTGCAAAGCTGCTAAGTGCTAAGGTTAGCAGCCTACGTAAACGTTTTCACGAGTTTTCATTCAAACTGCTTTAACGTTTAACAATCTATCAGTTTAATACCAATTCTGAAGTAAACTTTGTTTGTTTCAATTTCATTCACTATGAATATGTACCAGTATGTACGAGCAGATAAGCGATGAAGTCAGTAAGTGTCTAATGGAATTTGTCTAGTTCATTCTGAGCATAAAATTAAAACCAATCACAAAGTTGGTTAAGATTATATAATAAAATGAGTTTAACATTTCATTTTCATGACTTTGACATTTCAGTTTTTCCGATTTGACATCTTATTTTCCAAATTTACCAGTTTACATTTTAGATTTTAGTCATTTACCAGTACCTATAGCCAATTGCTCTAGCTCAGATCTGCAAGTACTAGTAGTAGGCCTACCATGGTGCTTTTGCAATATACCGGTACATAGCCAGTAGTAACTTAAATGAAACTGCATTAATTAATGGAACATGGGACCTTAGGCTTCCCTCTGGTATTCTATCTATAATGCAATAATTCAAAAAAACTCAGCAGCTCAACCCTAAAAGTAAAATAAAAAAAAAGATTATTACAGTAGACTAGGCTTTTTTGACTTGTTTGCATGAAAAATTTTATTTAATATTTTCACTTTATCATAAAACGTAAGCCTAGGCTTATTGACTAACTGCTATCGCTTTGTGATATTCTTCCAAGCCTGTGGTAGGCAACTTTACCACAAACTCACGTCTAGCCTAACTTGCCCAGTACCATCGTACCAAGTTGCCTGTAAATACAGCGGATCAAGTCAAAATTGAGAGCGGAGTACGAAACTGAAGGTTGGGACACAGGATGTGACGTAATAAATCTGCAAAACCATGGTAGAAAAAAAAATTTCGCGCCCCGGGTGCCACCATTCTTAGCGACGCCTCTGTGTACAATTGTACATTGCACAATCGTTTTCAAGCAATACATACAAATGATACAGAATACCAATAATAGAGTTTACTACATAACCGCAAAAATTTATTGTTTTGTTTATCACCATGTTGCTGCTGACATTCAGGGCATGGTATGGAATGGAAGATGATTTTTCCAAATTCCATACTGACAATTTTCTTCCATTTCATTTCCATTCCATACTAAAAATCTTCGATTCCATATTCCATTTCATACTAAAATTTTCTTCCATATTCCATTCCACACAAAAAAAGTTTTAGACTGGAAGCAATACAACGTGTACCTGTAAGCAACCACTCGTGAAGGAGCGCGTAGCAATACAACGATGTAACGACCGGTATCTGGTGTGTACATTGCACAAGGTTTAATTCATTGGCGTAAACAAGAATTTGTATAGGGAAACCAAACCGCAAAACACGTGCAATGACGTCATCAGAAATTTTCAAAAAAAGGGACTTTTTATGAGACAAAGAATGAAAGACCAGAAGCTGGGGGTCTGGTTTGATATGTAACCACGATTTTGCTGATAAAATAGAACCGCAAGTAAAAAAATTTTACAATTATATCAAAATTGGAGGACGTGGTAAGCGAATTAGTGCAACTCAAACGTATCAAAGACGGGGCATGGGGGCAAGGCCCCCAACCTCTAGAGACTATGGGGTCTAGGGGCAAAGCCCCCGCCGCTGGGCAATTTTTCGTAATATTTTGGAAAAAAAAAGCTCTTTTAATGCCATTTGGATTACATTTCGCTCGCTTTCAGAGCCATTCGAAAGAACAAAATTTTTGAGATTTGAAAACCAATCGAAAAAATTTCTCTCTTTACTTCAGGTCAAGCCCAAAGCACATTTAAAATTTTGCATTTTGGGGTTAAATTTTGTGACTTAACATAGGCCAGGGGAAGCAAGGTACTTGCCATCTGCAACATTTTTGGCATTGAATATTTCACTCAAAAATTTGTCTTAGAAATTTTTGCTTTGTCTTGAAAATAACCAGTGTTTGGAATATATGTACATTGTACAACCAGGGGCCTATTACCCCTCAATTCAAATTCAATAACTTGTTCAAATAAGTATTTTCTTTAGCTGGATTTTTTAAAAAGTATTTTGTCTCGTTAAAATTGGCAAGGTGGGTGTGGATTGTTGTTTAAAGTTGGTAAGTGATGGAGGTGAATTTTAAAGTTATTTAAAGTTGGTACACTAGATGCAATAGATGATTACTTTTACTACCGTAATCATGCTATTGAAGTCTAAAAGTTAGCTGGGGGCCTAAAACATATCATTGCATACAAAAGTTAGATGAAGGCCAGAGATTGCACCTTTCAGAACAAAAACACTGAATTGCTTTCCTTTTGTACATTTAAATTGGTTGGCAAAACTTTAAGTTGAGAAGGCTCAGTCCCCTCGTTGTCAATATTAATATTATTGCTATTTGCTGTTGTTGTACGCGTGTATTGTTGCACTCAAAAAATGATAAAAAAAAAATTGAAACTGAATAAACAAAAGGCGTCGTGTCATCATTTTTATCATTGGTAGCGTTTCAATAGGAGGTCTCGGGGGCCCGGGCCCCCTGGTCACACTTATGGTTCAATGATTACCATACAAATTTGCTCTCACACCAACTAAAAATTATGACACAACCAAACTGTAAAGAACATATACCGTAATAAAAATACCTAGCTTTCAACATAAAAAGAATTACTATAAGCCAAACACTAAAAATATAAATAAAATTAAGCTGAAACGGGGATGAAATAGCGAATACTAATTTTCAGAAGATGGAAAAAAAAAAAAATTACGACATCAATGCTGCAAAGGGCATTGTACTTACTATTATGTAGTATGTACACTGTTTGCGCACTATACACAACCAAAGTGCTACGATTTGTCGACAAATAATATGCTTAAATATTGAAGTTGAATACTTCTGAGACAAAATTATTTATCACTATCCGACTTCCGTATCATATTTTTCTTTAAATACAATGCCCGAAATCTAGTATGGAATTGGTATGGAAGTATGGAAGATTGTCTTCCATTCCATTCTTGAAATCTTCCATTCCATTCCATTCTGGCATCTTCCATATTCCATACCGAAATTTCCGTTCCATTCCATTTTCCATTCCATATTATGCCGTGCCAACATTATCAGCCTTATTAGGCTAGTAATTAATCTAATTGCCAATTAAGTAGCCTACGCATTGCGGTTTACTTCACCTAACTTGAGACAAATAATTCTAGTAAAACCTCAGAAATAGCTTTCACTAACTCGTGAGCAACAACTTTACCAACATCTGACATGCACTGAAAAATACTCGTATGTTTCAATATAGTCAAGTTACTACAATGCTAGCACTGTACTTGCTACTAAAACTAGAAGAGGATAGTGTGGAGCCTTTACCTTAGCAGGGTAGACAAAGGTGGCAGTGACTCGAAAACCATATGATCAATTCCCTGTCTCAGGTCTCCTGGCCAAGACAACTTGGTAAATAATCGCAGAAACTGCAAACTACCAAGTTAGGATTGGCTTTGGGCTACCATCTGTAGGTTACCGGCAAAGATGGGCAAGTTACTGTAATGCAAAACGTTAGCTTCGTTAACCACTAGTCCGTTAACAAACTTCACTTCTCCGCTAACGTTAATCTGTTATTTTCAGCTTTAATTAATGGAAGTTAATAAAGTCCGCTAATTCGTTTACATTTTGCGTGTAATTTAGATCTCTTTTTATTCACTTGCTTCTAGAACACGTATTGACGCTGTTGAGCTCATTGTAAGGCATAGGCGTAGCCAGGATTTTTGATTGATGGGGGGGCCCAAACTACAAATCACATGCAATGACGTCATCAGAAATTTTCAAAAAAAAATTTTGTGGGGCAAAGATATTGTAGAATGGAAGATCTGAAGCCGTAGCCTGTTAGCACTTAAACAGAATTTTGGTAAAGGGAGAGGGTGAAAACTAATGGTTAGAAAGTGCAAATGTCTAACTTAGGAGACGTGTTGAGTAAAGCAAAGCAAATATCTAACTTAGGAGACGTGTTAAGGGCAAAGTCCCCAGCCGCTGGGTGATTATTGTAAGTTTTTGGAACAAAAAAGTTATTTTAATCCCATTGGATCACATTTCGCACGGGTTCACAGTCATTTGAAAGAACTAGATTTTTAACATTTGAAAGCCAATCAAAAAATTTTTAGTGTTCAATCTTCTTTTTACTTGCAATTAAATTCCAAAGCATGTTTAAAGTCTTGCATTATGGTGTAAAATTTTAATCGTGGGTGATTTAGTCCATGAAGGGAAAAGTAAGGCCAGTTCTTTCTTGCAATATTTTAACAGTAAATAATCGACTAGAAGATTTTCTTTAGAGATTTTTGTTTTGTCATAAAGTAAACCAGTTATAGGAGTACATGTACGGCCAGGGGGCCCAAGACCCCTCAATTCAATTTCAATGATTTATTCAATGAGCATTTTCCCTAGCAATTTTTTTAAAGTATTTTGTGCGTAAAAACTGGAAAGATGGAGGTGAATCGTTATTGAAACATGGTACAACAGATAGTTACGCTTACTTAACATGTTATTCCCGGGCCGGATTTATATTGCGCGGGGCCTCTAGCACTTAGAGAATTTTTGCAACATCTATTCCAGCTAAATATAAGTGAAGACCAAAAAAAGTCCTACTATCTGAGCGCGAGGCCCTGGCACTGAGCCATGTGGCTAATACGGCGCTGGTTATTGCATTACGTTTATACAAAGTTTACATGACGGCCTGAGGTAGTAACTTTAATTACAAATACCCTTGATTTCACCCTGGTTATACGTTTTAACTGATGGAAAAAATGAATTAATGGGGTGCGCCGGGCCCCCTGGTCGTCAATGTTATTAATTGGTAATTACTGTTGTACGCTAGTACTGTTGTACGCAAAAGAAGCTAAAAGAAACTGAAAATGAAGAAATAAAGCTTTTTTGTCAAATTTTTGTCATTGGTGGCATTTCGATTGAGGGTGCCCAGGTCTGGCAACACGTATGATTTTGAGATAAGATCGCGCCCATAAGTTCTTTCATAAAAAAAGAAATTTGAAGCAAAATTAAAATAACTTCTTTTCCAAAACGTGGGGACTTGAGTCAAGTCACTTGACAGTTTTTTGAAACGTCCAAGAAATGCATGAAATTATTGTGACGTGGAAACGTGGTCGTCATTATTGTTATTTACTTTTGTACGCGTAAATCCTAAATTCAAGAAACTGCAATTCCGGACAGGGACAACATACTGGCTATGCTCTCATTATATATCGTTGGTAGTATTTCGATTGGGGGGTTTGCATTACCGCCTGTGTTATAGCATTAAGTTCATAATAACGTTAAACGAGAGCCTGGGGTTGCAACTTTTAAGACAAAACTCTTGGATTTCTCACCGGTTTTGTATATAAATTGTTAAAAATTTGAATTTAGGGGTCCCTGGCACGTACCCCTTGGTCGTCAGTCAGGGGCCCTGGGCTCCTTTGTTGTCATTTAGAGGCCCTGGGCTTCTTTGTGGTCAGTTAGAGGCCATGGGGCCCCTAGTTGTCGGTTAGGGACCCCGTGGCCCCCTGGTTGTTAATTAGGGGCCATGAAGCCCCCTGGTTGTCAGTTAAAGACCCCGGGACCCCCTGGTTGTCCGTTAGGGGCCTCGGAGCCACCTGGTTGTCGGTTAGAAGTCCCGAGGCCCCTTGGTTGTCAGTTAGGAGCCCTTGAGCTCCTGGTCGTTATAGTTAGGGGCCTTGAGGCCCCACGTTCGCCAGTTAGGGCCCCCTTGTTGTCGGTTAGGGGCCTTAAGACCCCTGTTTGTCAGTTAGGAGGCCCTGGTTGTCGGTTAGGGACCCCGGGGCGCCCATTTTGTTAGTTAGGGGCCCTGGGGCTCCTGGTCGTTATAGTTAGGGGCCTCGAGGCCCCCCATGTTCGCCAGTAAGGGCACCTATTGTTGTCGGTTAGGTTCTTCGAGGCCCCACGTTTGTCAGTTAGGGCCCCCATTTTTGTCAGTTGGGGGCCCCGAGGCCCTCTGTTTGTCAGTAAGGGGGCCCTGATTGTCGGGTGGGGGCCCCAGGGTTCCCTGGTTATTAGTTAGGGGCCCTGGGCCCCTGGTTGTCAGTTAGGGGCCCCCAAGCCCTCTGTCTTTTAGTTAAGGAACCCCTTGTTGTTGGTTAGGGGCCCCGAGGCCCACTGTTTGCCAGTTAGGGCCCCTCGTTTGTCAGCTTGGGCCCCCTGGTTGTCGGATAGGGGCCCCGGGGCCCCCTAGACGTTAGTTAAGGGCCCTCTGGTAGTTAGTTAGGGACCCAGGGGCTCCCTCGTTTTCATTAATGTTATTGTGAATTACTGTTGTGTGCGTAACTACTGAAAAAGAAATACAAAAAAACTGCAACTAAACATCGCTAGGCTATGTTGTCATAATCTTATAACATTGGTTGCATTTTGATTGGGAGGGGGGCAGGGCCCCCGGGGCCCCCCCTCTGGCTACGCCTGTGTTGTAAGGAAATATTTATTGCTATGTTGGTCTTTTTGTATTTTGGAAGTTACATTTCACAGCCTAATGTAATTTCAAGATAAAAATAGGTTCAAATGTACTAACGAAGCTGCGATCGGAAAATCTTTGGAAAGTGCAAACAACTATAATTAATAGACCTATGAGGCTGCGGGTTATTATTTGCCACAAAAACGAGATTCTTTCTTCGCTTTCTTCTATAAAACTCGTGCTAATACGCAACAAGTGTTACCAGTGAAAACTGGTGTGTACCGGTACGATGAATAAATGGTGGAAAATATTAACAATAAAAATCTTAACGGATGTTAATTTAGTCCGTTAACATGAAACAACTTTTTAACGGATTAACAAGTTAATGAAACAGGTGGCTTCGTTATTAACGGATTAACGATTAACGGATTTGTGCCCACCTATGGCTACCGGTAGTGCACCGATAGGCGATAGCCATCATCAATTACCATCATCGGTCACCACTGCAATCGCTGTAGGCTACTACGTCTAATGTCAGATGGGACTAGGCCTTACGTGATGAAATAGTAACTGGAATCCAGGATTTGCTAAATTCGAAGCTATCTTCGTCTTATCAGAACTAACTTGAATCGCTATCAGTCTGCAATAACATAGCAGCTCGAAACCTTCCTAAGCTAGTATCAATGGGCTAGTCGTAATTCTGATTGCTGAGTTAAGGGTTTCTAAATCTGACTGTGAATAAAATTATGAATTGTATCTACTGTAGTTTTTCATTCTTCAACCGCTTCATCAACCATACGTCATACGCTGATGCACTCCTGGTCATGAATGATATACCACGGTCGATGTTGCCGATTTATTTTTTCAACTATATTTTTTCATGTTTAATCGTTTTGCTGCTTCTGGCCTTAAAGCTGACAGAGCGGAAGCCTAGGGAAGAGTCTCCAAAACGGCGACTACTTGAAACAAGCAATGCCAAAAAGTTGTCTTTCCACAGGGTGCAAACCTGCATCCTTTGGATTACCGGTCGACTGCTTTGTCACTTGAGCTAAAGAAGACGTCTCCTCGCATGCTTAATTTTGGCTATTTAAACCCAGCAACTTTCTTGTTCTATGATTTTAATAATAAAACAATTATGATATTTTTGACGTTTGCAGGCCAGAGTTTTAGACATTATTAGATATTGGACATTATTTTATTTTGTGCTAATAAAAAAACAAAAAAAAAACAAACAGACAACTAACCAAATAAATACGAGTACACTGTACTGTCTCAAAAAAAAAAAAAAAATTCAAATATCGGGCTACTGATTTAGAATTTCAATACAAGGGAAGACTGCGAAGGGACCAATTAGTCCTTCGAGTCAAGCAGCCACTCTCCTAATCAAATCGATATTTTCAGGAGTGTAAGCAATAATTCATAACAGCTGCAGTTGAGAGCCAGTAAACCTAAAAATGAAAAAATAAATAAAATAAATAACAGGACTACACAAATTAATGAGTTGCGTTGCTAGTTTGTTGATGTGACATACTTTTAATTAAATTGTTTTTTATAAGTTATTTTAAATTTAGGATACGGGTAATCTTTTAATTCTTAAGGGATATTATTCCAGATTTTTGTTCCTCTGTATTTAAATGATCGTTGGCATTTTGCTGTGGAGAATCTAGGAATGGATATTGCATTCGCTTGACGGGTGGAATGAGAGTGTACAGGAATCTGTGTATCTTGCATTGGTGAATATTTGGATGGCTCTATTATGAAGAGTACGCAATCTTTGTTTATATGAGCCGAATGTGGATGCCCAGATCATTATTTCGTAAAGCAGTTGGGGGTGCAAAAGTGAATTATAAAGAGAAATTAAGGTCTTTTCAGGAAGAAATGGTTTGATTTTGGAAATGATTCCAACTGCTCGAGATACTTTTGTTTCAATCATTTTAATATGTGCTGCAAATGTTAAGTTTTGGTCGAGTATTAATCCGAGATATTTAGAGCTCGAAACATTTGCTATATGTATTTTATTATAGGTAACATTTATACTAAAATTTTTTTCCGAGTTGTACGATGTAGGGATTGAAATTAATTTATCAAGATTAACAGTTAGTAAATTTGCGTTCATCTAATTAAATATTGATTCTAGCATTGGGTTGGTATTTTTTTCTAGGTCTGTGATATTCTTGTGCTGTAAAAGTATTGCCGTGTCATCAGCATAGAGCTACGGAGTGAAGTTGAAAAGAAAGCAGAGATCATTGACGTAAATAGATAATAGAAAAGGGCCTGAGATTGATCTTTGAGGGACCCCAAAAATAACCCTTTCCAAATTAGAAGAGCAATTGTTTATAATTGTGTATTGTTGCCGGTTAGCAAGATACGAAGCAAACAAATCATCAGCAATTCCTCTTATACCATAATGGTGAAGTTTAGCTCCAAGAATATCATGCGAGACAGAATCAAAAGCTTTTTTTACATCCAACAACAACAAATTAGAAAAAAGTTTATTTTGAATATTATCATAACATTTTGTAATTAGATTAAGGATGGCATGATTTGTGGAATAACTTTTCCTAAAACCGAATTGATAGGAAGCAAGGATATTATTGCAATCAAAAACAAAATTCTTCGATTATAAATTGCACGTTCGTGAATTTTTGAAATACAAGGAAGTAAGGAGATTGGGCGATAATTTGAGATAATTTTTGCATTACCTTTCTTAAAAATTGGTAAAAATTTTGCATTTTTTTGAGTTTTAGGAAAAGTTTCTAGAGAAAAGCTACGGTTTATCATAAATGCTAGTGGAAAAGAAAGCATATTCTTGGCTATTCTAAGGAAAAAAGATGGAATGTCATCTTCATCATTCATTTTTTTAAGTTTCGAGTTTAGAATAAGACTATCAATTTCGTGGGAAGTTGTTGGCGTAAGAAACATTAATGAAGAAACTGGGTTTTGTAGATACGAAGAAAAGTTGTGAGAGAGATTGCAGAAAACGTCATTTGAGAGTTTTTTTCCAATTGTTGCAAAAAACTGATTAAATTAGTTGGTAATTTCTTCTGGATTACTGGTTAAAATGTCATTTGAATCGTAAGTTTCATGAGGTATACTGTTGATTGATTTTTTTGGAGGTAATTTTCGCAAAACTTTGCTAAGTTTGCGAGAGTCATGTTGATGGGATTGCTGCTGCTTGTCAAAGTATAACTTTTTTGCCAAACGAATGATTTGCTTTAATTTATTTGCATAGATTTTGTATAATGATTTAGCAACTTCATTCCCATTGACATAATCTGACCAGTACGGCGTCTTTTTACGCTTAATTGAAATTAGAATTCCCTTGGTGATCCGTGGTTTCGAATTTATTCTTTTTTGTATGCAAGAAAGTAATTTTAGTAGGGCGTGTGTGTTTGTTATTGTTTTAATGATATGGTAAAATTCTTCAAATGTAGCATCAAAATTAGTTGACGAAAGCTCGGGTAAATGAGAAAAAAAGTGATCCAACTTCAAGGCAAGCTCTTGAATATAATCTACTGGTTTGAATTTATATATACGGATTGAATTTTTTTATTCCCGGTATTTTTGGATAGTTTCGAGTCTAAGAGAATGAAGCAAAAAGTGGGGAAATGGTCGGAAAGGTCTGATCTTAGTATGCCAGTAAGCAAGGTATTTTGAGTGATATTAGTTATAATATGATCTTGTAAGATTGATGATGTGGAGGTTATTCTATTCGGTTTAGTGATCAGGGGAAAAGCAGCATTGCTCGACAGTATGTTCAAATATTCTTTGGCATGAGGGTGTTGGTTGCATCCTGCCATATGTTTAGGTTCAGATCTCCTAATGTTAGAAACTTTTTTGTTACTTTTGTTTAGATTTGACAAAGTTGCATTTAATTTCTCACAAAAAACAAGAGCAATTTTAATGTTTAATCGTTTTGCGTGCTTCTGGCCTAAAGTTTTTCTCGCATTGCTTGTTTTAAGTAGTCGCCGTTCTGGTGACTCTTCGCTAGGCTTCCGCGCTGGTAGACTTTTGGCCAGAAGCACGCAAAACGATTTAACATTAAAACTCTGGCCTGCAAACGTCAAAAACATTGTAATTGATTTATTATTAAAATTATCTTTTTTTCAATTAAGCAAACCAAACTATCTTTTAATTTTAGTTACCATACTAGTTGTTACCGGTACTATTGAAACTGTGAGCAAATGAGCAAAGTTCGGTAACAAAATCACTTTAAAAAATGCATTTAATGAAATATGAAAAAATACTCCACATATTCTAAAACGTTCCAATGGCATCAGTTTGGTTTTAAAGATAGTTCCAGGTTCCATATCAAAAATTTCGGTTTAGAGAAGTTAAATTTAGTTCCAGATTGGGAACAAAAAGTTCCAATCTGACAAGCCTGATGAGGTCGTAGTCGGAAATCTGTATCACAAGTAACAAAAGAAAGAGTTTTCTAGGATGTAAATTTAAGTCGTCGACTACTAGCAGTAGTCATCAGAAGCCATCTTACAGATAGTGCAGGTGCTACAAGCATTGAGTCATAGAGTCTAAATTCTCATCTCCTTCATCTAACTATCTCCAGCAGGGCGCTCCCAGCAGTTAAAAATGTAGAAAACCTTTCGCCAAAGCCATACAAGATGTGCTAGCAGACTTTGAGGGCCTGGAGCTATCTAAGTAGGCAATGGTTTCTAAACAAATGGAAACAACAATGGTCAAGTAGAATATCTCCAATAAAACATTCAGTCTCATCTACTTCTGAGGACTGATGAGCCCTAACGTCCTTAGACTTGATTTGGGCGGATTAAATCTTTTTCTCATCGGCGTTGGTAATTTTGACTCCAACGTGTTCCAATGGGTCTAGCAAGTACTGAAATACAATGCATAAATGGCAAGAGACGCAACCTGCAAGCCACATCATCCGAGCATGTCTCTAGTTCAAACCATGCCACGTAATAGAGGGACTACTTTTTGGATCCTGATACCTAACACAGCTGATCAACGAATGCCCTAACATTTGAAGCAACAACACAAGACGAATCCTCGAAGCATGAAGCAAAACTTGAACAGGAGATACGTGTATATTTTGCATCTCATCACCATAATACTGTGTTAGTCTTTGTCGTTGGAGGTTCTTGTCAACTTTTACGGGAAACATATAGCCTGTTTACATGTGCACTTTTGGGAACCAGTTCTTAGTTCTAGTGCCTGAATTTTGCTGAGTCACACACAAAAAAGGTTCTGAATTACGTCACAACCGTTCGTAATTTGGAACTGCTACCAGAGGTGGGCCCGTTGCAGTTCCAAAAGTTCTGATCGTTTAGGTTCAGTAGGTCGGCTGTACTCGCTGGCTGGTTGGACATAGGTTAGTAGCCTACATGGGTTGGTAATAAATTAGGCTACCATAAAAAGGCCTATGCTGGTATTGGTAGTGTACACTAGGCTACTTTGGTCTAAAATGGAGCGGGTAACAGGAAGCTCTGAGCTTAGGCCTACCGTATCACAGCTAGTTAGCAAAGGTTTGCCTACTACACTAGGCTAATCTTATTAATGCAAATACGGTAGTGAATCTAAATTTGAAATGCAGATCGTTCTTAGTTGAAAACGTCAATTAGGCCTAGTTTAGCCATTGGTCTTAGTCCAAGCAGAGTTGATCACTAAGGTAGGCCTAAACATGCCCAAATGTTTAGATTTTTTTCATGATGTTAATAATTCGAAAATAATTAATGATAACAGATAATACCGATGTTTAGCTCAGAATTTTATGCATTGCATTTATTTATTTATTTCTGTTGTATTGCATATTTGCATTGTATTTTACCAGCCTATAACATCTCAAGTATTCTTCATTTCATAGGTGACCGAGTTCTTGAAATGTGCATGTAAACTCGAGCGAAAAAGTGCCAACAAAAGAACTATTTTTCGGAACCAGGAACTGGTTCCCAAAAGTGCACATGTAAACAGGCTAATAAGCAATAAGCATTGGGGCCTCCTTAATCCATGGTAATTAATGAGAGTTTAGCTTCGCTGTTTCCTGACTTAGTCATTTCCAGTATCTGCACCAAGAAATGGTTGTGGACTTTTTAGAACACGGCAAGATTACCATAACAAGAAAATTGGAACAATGGCACTAAAAAAATGTTCTGGTCAGCTTTGGAAAGTCTCTGAGGAACTAGCACTTAGGTTTCTTAACCAAGAGGAGCTTGATTACGCGAAAAGACGAATGGTTACTTACAGCATTTATTAAAGAAATTATGCTATGAAGAAAGATATTTATTCTACTAACTACTTAGATGATCAACATGCTTCCAGTAAACCTGGATCAAAAGTTTCTAATGGAGGAATCAAAATCATGGGTGATCTACCAGGCACTATGATGACGGCCAGATAGATATTACAGTAATCCAAGTCCCCAATCACACTGCAGGCGTTGGGTGGCGCTTATATAGAAATAACAACTTTACCGGCTTATAATGCATGAGAGGTATCAGTTGAAATTCTTCATGCAATTTGTAACAGAATATAGCGTCATAGGCATGTCCTAATTCTTGTGAAACCAAAAAAGTACACTATATGCACTAACTGGGGAAAAATAAATGGGGTGGAACGGTGACACCACGATACTTCTGTTTCTAAACAGCAATACTCTGCGCCCAGATGATAACATATGTGAATATTTTTGAACAACTTTAGTGCTCATGTGCAATCTCTAAATGTTTTTCTATTTTGAACATTTTTTTACACGCGATGGTTTTAACCGGAAAGGAACACATTTACATTGGTTCCAGTAGTAGTTTTTACTGTTAAACTTTTTCTATTCATTTAAGGACCACCCTACAGTAAATTATGCAGGGTGTTGAAGCCCCGTAGCTCGGAGATGGAGCCCCGGAGCAGTCCATTTTTGCCGAAGTTGAAGTCGGAGTGAAGCTTACATATAAATTTAAGTGAAGTCGGAGCTGGAGCCGGAGGAGCGTTGCTGTTTGATTTCCAGCTCAAGATCTTGTCAGTTGCCTATCGCTTTTCTTTATCAATGTTTTTAATTTGAGTGTAACTACAAGATGCAAAGTCATAAAATGATCTGGTAAAAAGCTTAAAAGGAGCTTGTGTTAGATAAAACTAATATCGACTATTCTAATTGTAACCATTTGTGCTACATCCAACAACATTGATTCATATCAGCGTTTCAAATAAATGCTGTACCTATTACCCATGAAATTTCAAAGTTTTTTTTCTTTTTCCCGCCAAGTTTTGGATTTCTTGTTGAGGTTTTAGCACCACATCAAGTTGCCGTGGAGAGACTTTTCTCTGCACTTCGGATAATACGATCACAATTTTGATGATTTGTTGATGAGAGAGTACTTGCTTGAAGCAATTCTATTTCTTCGTAATAATGGCTTTTGATTTGAACGATATAGCATACAATAGATAACTGGCTACTGCTTGGTTCCTACATGTCATTAAATTGTGAGCAGCATTTTGGTTGTTGTGTTTTTGAGCAAAGTTTATTTTGAAAGTTACTTTAATTGAGAAAAGTGTAGGTGGGCTAAATTGACAACGTAGAACTAAAACTCTGTACCAGTCTGAATAATTCGAGAGCTGGAGACGGAGCGAAGCAGCTCTTTTGAATCAGTTTCGGAGCTGGAGCCGGTGCAATGACAGAATAACGAAGAACTTCCGAGCAGGAGCGGGAGCAGCTTCAAAATTTGCCTTGCTCCAACACCCTGGTTTAAGCAAATCTTTGGTTGTTGATTGCATTTAAGACTTACATTAATAGTAAATTTTCTGTGCTGTATCAACTTGTACAGTACATGTACTTATCCCGGCCTGCTCACAACAATTGAAAACGATTATCTCAAACAAAAATCTTGGAGTTTTGGTAATTAATAACTTATTAAGACTCTCCGTGACTTCTAACGAGGGTTATAATAAAGTAACACAGAACTTGGTTTACAACGAGAGTTATAATAAAATAGAATATCCCGATAATACAAAACTTCACACAATACAAAAAAATTATACAAAAAACCGTGTTGGTCCAGAGTGGAATGTTTTAATACATTGCACTGTACTAATACGAAGTTTTAATACACGTACATTGCACTCTACGGTTACAGGCATGAAACCAACAGACCGAAACTGATGATCTGTCAATTCACAATCATACGCCAGTGGCAAGGCAAAAATATGACAATTCCTGTTAGCTAACGCACCGTATAACGTAAGTTCGGGAAATAATGCTAAAAGCTCTTGGATTTTTTCCGACTGTTTCATGAAATGCTTTGCCCGATCAATAGACTAGTGAAAAAACCCAATACATCATTCTACTTTTTAAAAACCTGATTGAATTGCAATTTTTTAATTGTACAGTTTAGAGCAAAATAACAGATGGTAAATTCCACTTATTGGCGTAGCCAGGATTTTTGATTCGGTGGGGCCCAAAACCTAAAATAACTTGTAACGTCGTCATAAAAAATTTTCAAAAGAGGAACTTTTTGTGAGGCAAAGATGTTGTTGAATTGGAAAGATCAGAAGCCGTCGTCTGGTTTGGTAATTAACCAAGACTTTGCTGAAAGAAGAACGCTTAAGCCAATGGTTAAAAAGCAAAAACTACTAAATTTGGAAATATGTTGAGTAAATTAGTGTAACTAAAACATATCACAGCCACCGGAGGCTGTGGGGGTCTGAGGCCGAAGCCCCAGCGGCTGGGCAATTAAAATGGCGTTAAAATTGCTATTTGTTGCCCCAAAATTATAACAATCAACAAGCGTCATTATTGTTATACAAAAGTGATCAAAATCACCGCTGGGCGATTGAAATAGCGTTAAATCGCTATTTTTGACGCAAAATTATAAAAATCACTCAGCGGCTGAGGGCTCCGCTCCCAGGCCCACTCTGTAACACACTTGAGTTGCATCGGTTTGTTCTGCTCGGGGTCTGAATCAGATAATTTTTGTGCAAGCAAATGTACTTTTGGCTTATGCAACTCCCTTATCAAAATCCTGGTTGCGCTTCTGCTCGCATTCGCTGCAGCTGTAGTCAGATTTTTTTAGCGATTACATGGGCCGCGTACGAAATGAGCTAGAAACGTTGCCGGGCTTATACGTCTTTTTTTTCAAACATGAGTACAAAATTGTTAAAATAGCACATTATTTGTTGCCGTAAAATATCATATTTTATGTGCAAAGGTTTAGTCTGTTTTAGTGCCCTCCCACTTTCGGCTTGTGCCCTCTCACTTCGTTTGCTCTGGCGGCGCCACTGCAGGCCAACTTATATTATGTTTTCAGACGTTTTTAACAACTTTTTTAATTTAACAATTGTTTGAATTGGCGGTAAAATAATAGTTACTGATATGCCTTTGCTCGTAAACATATTATTTTGACCTACAGAAGCAGTGATGGGGTACTCAAGTGCAGTACTCGTACTCGAGGACAACTCGAGTACCATTTTTTGAGTACTCACACTCGTACTCGGAACCCCAGGTACTCGGCTGGTACTCGTACTCGAAGGTCAATGTACTCGGTACTCGGTCAAAAAAAGAGCCGAGTACACGAGTACATTGGGCCTTTGCTAAAAGTAATAAACAAAATGAATTTTTGATAGCAAACTGTAGCCAAAAAACCCGCTAATTTATTGAGTTGCTTTTGCTTGAATCCGTGCAGACCACAGCTGAACAAACAGCTTTTTAATGGTGAGATCGAGCGAAATCAACCGTTGGAATGTGGTAAAGTAATTGGGTGGACAGCGCATAGTGTTGTTTGACAACAAACGCCTTTCTGCTGCAGAAAACGTGTGAAAGTTGCCGCAAATTTTGATTTATTTAGCAATTATTGAAGTTACATACCACAGAAATCGAGCCACGCGTGTTGTACAAAGACGGCATCAGTTGTGTGGCGTGTCAAAAGGGAGCGCGCTCCGATTGCGGTTAACCGGCTCGGTTGTACAACCTCTGAGCTGCTATGATCTGTTGACTTATAAAGCTATCGGTTCCAATTATCTTTCATTTGTGGTTACTTCCATGCTAGTTTTCCACATCGCCACTGGATGAAGCAGGAACTGCGACACACTTCCCCCGTTTTGAAAGCAGTGGTAGGAAGGGGCCTGCTAACGTCGTCTCGAGCGCCGACCATCCAATCACGTCGGGGTCACCAGTGTGGCGTGTCAAAAGGGAGCGCGCTCCGATTGCGGTTAACCGGCTCGGTTGTACAACCTCTGAGCTATGATCTGTTGAGTTATAAAGCTATCGGTTCCAATTATCTTTCATTTGTGGTTACTTCAATGCTAGTTTTCCACATCGCCACTGGATGAAGCAGGAACTGCGACAGTTGGGTTAGCATTTTACAGTTTCAGCTCGAATGTTGATGGATTATTTTCTACAGTATATGTATTACTGTAATCTCCCAATCCAAAATAATAGTTTTACTGTGGTATTGGACATAGGCGTAGCCAGGATTTTTGATTGGGGGGGCCCAAACCCTCAAAAATTCGGATGTCTTCACCGAAATTGAGAGTGATTTTGGGGCCGGAATCGGAAATTCGAACGTTTTTTCCGCCCAAAATCAGGTGGTCTCCAAAAAAAAAAAAAGGTCTTCACCGCAACTAAATATCGTCAGGCTATGTTGTCATAACTTTTTGTCGTTAGTGGAATTTTGATTGGGGGGGGGCCCGAGCCCCCTGGGCCCCCCTGGCTACGCCTATGGTATTGGAAGGGGTATCCGAAAAAGCATAGAGTTAAATTTGGAAGCAATATTTTCAGTGTTAAATTTAGGTCAGATAGAGATAGCTCAGTTGCATAGTTATTCTGTAGCTGAGTTGCAGCTGTAGGCAAAAATTTACTTTTTTTTGCAAGAAATTGATAAAATAATAAGTCAAGTCTTTTGATAACGCATGTAAAATGCGTTTGAAATATTAATATGACTAAGCCCTAATTAGGATTATTTTATAAAAATTCATGTTAGATCTAAAATTAAATAATAGAACAGTAAACAGGTAAATATACAGAATAAAAGTACCGCTATAAATTACAGCTGTAGCTAGTACCTGATATTAAATGGCAGCATTATTTTATGCTCACATTACTTAGTCACCTCCTTTGAAATGCAGCATTATTTCGAGAACATTTATTGCTACGTCATTTGCAGTTCAGTTTTACAAGTTTTAGATAGTCTTTGATTAAATGCATAGAAGAGCACAAGTCCGTTAATCCGTTAATTACGAAGCTAACTTTTTCATTAAATCGTTAATCCGTTAAAAAGTTTTTTCATGTTAAAGGATTAAATTAACTTCCGTTAAGTTCTGTTAACTTCCGTTAAAGTTTTTATCGTTAATAGCTTGCACTATTCATTTATCATAATGGTACAAACCAGTTGGCACTGGTAACACTTGTTTTCGTATTAGCACGAGTTTTATAGAAGAAAGCGAAGAGAGGAGCTTTTTTTTGTGACAAATAATAAGCTGCAGCCTCATTTGTCTATTAATTATTGCTGTCCGCAATTTCCAAAGATTTTCCAATCGCAGCTTCATTAGAGCATTTGAACTTATTTTTGTCTTGAAATTAGATTAGACTGTAAAATGTAACTTCCAAAACCACAAAAAGACCACCATAGCAAAAATTTTTTCCTTACAATCAGCTCAACAACGTCAATACGTGCTCTAAAAGCGAGTTAACATAAAAAAATGTATATTGTGCGCAAAATATTAACGAATTAACGGACTTTATTAACTTCTGTTAATTAAATCTGAAAATAACGAATTAACGTTAACGGAGGTGTGAAGTTTGTTAACGGACTGGTGGTTAACGAAGCTAACGTTTTGCATTAACTTGCCTACCTATGATTAAATGTTAATTGAATATAACATTAAATCGCAAAAGCTCTCAAAAAATTGTTGTGAGTAACCATGTTTGGAGTAGAGGACTTTGAAAGCTTATTTGTGATTGAAAGAAGCATACGGTATACGAAGTGTCGCTATTAAATAACAAGAACGCTACTAAATAAATAAGTTCGTATGTAAAAATATATAAAATACTTATAGTAAGTTGATTAACCGATCAGGGGTCAAGTGAGTTGAGCGTCTGCTACTAAAACTGTAAACACGGGTTTGATTCCCGGGCGGGCCAAACCAAGAACTACAAAAACTGATATTTATACCTTCCCTGTTGGATGTTCAGCAATGAAATGGGACCGTGTGAAGAGCCTTCATCGTGTGTGGCGGACAAGTGGGCAGGTGGCAGCTTGACTCGAAGACCAAAAGGTTCTTTTGCTGTTTCCTGGCCAAAGCAACTTGACAAATAAACTGTAATTTCAATTAAAATTTAGTGTAAAAAGATTGGTTCTGCTATTTGCATAATATCAGGGTGGTGGAGCAGGGCAAAATTTGAAGCTGCTTCAGCTACTGCTCCTGAGCTCTTTGTTATCCTGTCATTGCACCGGCTCCTGCTCCGGAGCTGATTGAAAAGAGCTGCTCCGCTCCGGCTCCAGCTCCGGGATTATTCAGACTAGTACAGAGTTTTAGTTCTACGTTGTCAATGTAGCCCACCTACAGTTTTCTCAATTACTGTAAAGTAACTTTCAAAATAAACTTTGCTCAAAAACACAACAACCAAATGCTGCTCACAATTTAATGACATGTAGGGACTAAGCAGTAGCCAGTTATCTATTGTATGCTATATCGTTCAAATCAAAAGCAATTATTACGAAGAAATAGAATTGCTTCAAGCAAGTACTCTCTCATCAAATTTCATTAAAGATTCATCAAAATTGTGATCGTATTTTCCGAAGTGAAGAAAAAAGTCTCTCCACGGCAACTTGATGTGGTGCTAAAACCTCAAAAAAATTCCAAAACTTGGCGGAAAAAAGAAAACGACTTCGAAATTTCATGGGTGATAGGTACGGCATTTATTTGACACGCTGATATGATCGAAAACGAACTTATCTAAAAAACGTATAGGCCTTTGTCCTTAGTGGACATAAAGTAAAATGAAGGACGTATACGAGGTGTGTTTGAAAAGTAACGGGACTGTGCACGCTGCACAGACAACTTTTATCCAGAGAAAAAGCATTGCTTTCTATGATGTCACAATCACTTATGGTTTCGAAAACCAAATTTCAGCATTCTGTGACAACTACATTCGTTTTTGCACGTTTTTCTGCCAAGGCGCTTTCTGTTTGACCGTTTTGTGAAAATTTGATAAAATTAAGAATTTTTGGCTTTTTTGTTTCTGTGGTGCGAAGGATGAGCGTCGAACATTGAATCATCAAGAAAATTCTTGTCCGTCTTGGAAAAACTCCAACTGAAGCACTAAAGTTGCTTCTAGACGTCTATGGTGATGACATGATGTCAAGAACTCGTCTTTTTGAGTGGCACAGGAGGTTCAAAGAAGGGAGAGAGGAGGTGGAAGATGATCACAGGAGTGGGAGGCCATCCACATGCAGAACGGATGAAAATGTTGAGCGTGTGAGACAGAAGATGCGGAGCGATCGCCGTCTTACTGTTAGAATGATAGCAGATGAGAAGGCTATTAATAGTGAGAAAGTATGGAGGATCATTACGGAAGATCTGGGGATGAGGAAGATCTGTGCAAAAATGGTACCAAGGTTGATGAATGAAGAGCAAAAGGAGTGGCGTGTGCATGTGTGTCAAGACATTTTGGAGCAACTCGAAACTGAACCCAACTTGCTGAAAAGAGTTGTTACTGGCCATGAGTCATGGATCTTTGAGTACGATCCACTCACCAAACGACAGAGCGTTGAATGGAAGAGTGCATTGTCACCAAAACCCAAAAAGGCGTGGGTGTTCAAGTCCAAAACCAAGGTGATGCTGATCGCTTTTTTTGATGTCCATGGAATTGTCCACGCATCATTCTTGCCACAAGGCCAAACTAGTAATCAGCACGTCTACAAAAAGATATTGCGACGTCTGATGCGCTTAATGAGGGAGAAAAGAAGAGAACTGTGGGAAACGAGGTCATGGCTGTTTCATCATGACAATGCTCCAGCTAATAACGTCTTGGGAATTTGGGAGTTTCTTGCCAAAAATAACATTGCTGTACAGGAGCAACCACCCTACTCTCCAGATCTGGCCCCTTTTGACTTCTTTTTGTTTCCCAAACTCATGAAAGTCATCAAAGGAACTCGTTTTCAAGATCCAGATACAAATAAAGCAGCCGTGACGAGAGAGCTCCAAGCGATCCCGGAGGAGTGCGTGGAAGCGTGGCACAGGAGATTGGAAAAAGTGCGTGGAAGTGTGGCACAGGAGATTGGAAAAGTGCGTGGAAGCGTGGCACAGGAGACTGGAAAAGTGCGTGAAGCGTGGCACAGGAGACTGGAAAAGTGCGTGAAGCGTGACACAGGAGATTGGAAAAGTGCGTGGAAGCGTGGCACAGGAGATTGGAAAAGTGCATTCACGCCCAACGATATTACTTTGAAGACGAGATGTTGTAAAATTTACTTGTCAAATAAAATAAAACATTTATAGACCTAGTCCCGTTACTTTTCAAACACACCTCCTACGTCTTTCGTGGTCAAAGTGTTAACTTTTCAGCGATTTTGCTCTTCGTAATCAATCATAATTTGGCAATCAGTTCAACGATGTTTAAACCCCTGGCCGACGTGGTCAAAGAAACTATCTCAGACATTAATTGCTACCCCGAAGGAAAGAATAATTACGGCAATCAAGTAAAAAAATAGCAAATTACAGGACAAACAAAATAACTGAAGCTCCGATTTCGGTGTAACTCGTAAATCATAATTACAAGCAATTCAATTAATACCAGAGTAAGCAGGAATTTAATACTACGAGAGTTATAAATGCGGCAATTTGAAGCATAAAAGCAAAGTTGTTTTTTGCACATGACCCATCCATTAAGGACACAAAACTCTTTCGATTGCAATAGCTTTTGGTGAGAGAAGGACAATCAATGTTGTTTGATGTAGCACAAATGACTAGGTGATGACCGAGTGAACGTAATTTAATATTTGTCCTTGTGTAATTTTCTGCGGTATCCGATTATCGGCACATGTCGCTCATTGCTGTGGGTGATATTCTGTAGTGAACGAATATTGCGAGACAAAATAAAGTTAATTTGTCTTTGTTCTCGCTTTTCCTTGTTCACTCGCTGTTTATATGCCGCTGCTTTGCTTTATGTCATTATTATGATTATGAAATAACTGTTATTCTAAGATTAAAAGAGCCAAAGCTGTCGTTAATATTTTATTTAAAAAGATACGTTTCGACTAATTACATAAGTCATTGTCAAGCTCTAAATAATGCACAAGAAAAATTAGAGTAATAGGTAACCTGCGAGGTCAAATTGAACAAAACAGGTAAAAAATACGGAAACTAACGCAATATAGTCCTACAGTGCGACAACATCATTGCTTTCAAGAATGTGCCCAAACCAAGGTAATAAGTATTCAATTTATAACGGCATATTAAATCTAACCAAGCGACACTCATCCATTTAACTGCCAAAGCACATCTAGAAACCGTCTGGTACAATCTCAGACTTTCATACAGTCTTTAATAAAATTACGTTGTAAAAGACGGTTTTTAGACGTGCTTTGGCAGTTGAATGGATAGGTGTCGCTTGGTTGGATTTAATATGCCGTTATTAATTGAATACTTACTACCTTTGTTTGGGCACATTCTTGACAGCAATAATGTCGTCAGACTGTAAAACTATATTTCGTCAGTTTCGGTATTTTTTGCCTGTTTTGTTCAACTTAACCTTGCAGGTTACCCATTACTCTAATTTTTCTCGTGCATTTTACTCTAATTATTATTTACAGATTGACAATGACTTAAGTAATCAGTTGAAACGTATCTTTTTAAATAAAATGTTAACGAGAGCTTTGGCTCTTTTATAGTTAGTGAAACGGTTTCGCAAGATTAATATTATGCTCCAAAATTGTTATCCTAATTGCTGTTTGTAATAAAAGAATTTTTCGACTCATTGCGTGCGGACTCACTAAAGTTACAATCACAATAGTCAATTTTAGTTTTATCTAACAAAGCTCCTTCTAAGCTTTTTACAAGGCCATTTTATGACTTTTCATTCTGCAGTTACACTCAAATTAAAAACAGTGATAAAGAAATGCAATAGGCAACTAAAAAGATCTGGAGCTGGAAGCTATCTTACAGTAACGTTTCTACGGCTACAGCTCGAGAATCCTACAATAACGTAAGACGCAAATTCACTTGTTTTGTGACCTACCGTTATATTGATCGTGTTGTCAGTTACCTATTCTCGACCAAATTTCTAGTTCGGTGCCATTTAGACTCCAATAAAAAGACCGCACTTCCGTTAAAAAAGTATACGGTAGTTTTATACAAGCAACAATTTAATATTAATCGGAAGATGTAGATATCGGTATTCTAGCGGCGACTGCTGGCGAGGAAAAACCCAAGATTTATGCCGAGCCGGATTAACAACGCACGGGCTCCTGGAGCTACGGGAGAAATCGATCTACAAAAATAGTAATAGTATAACACGGTTGTAGCGGCGCGAACTACGATAGGATGTTGATTGGTTGGCATTCTGTTCATTGAAATTTATGTTTGTTCTTCTCCGAAAATATCTTTTGACCTACTTTTAAAAAAACTAAAAGTACCGGAGCCTAGTACCGCAAAAGCGATTTGGTACTTTTGTTATAGATTACCGGTATGGAATTACTTTTGAAGTACCGGTGACCATCTTTGACAATTTTAGTAGCATAATTAGTTTCACTCAATACAAAAATTGAGCATCTCTTCTGACATTCTTCAATACTTGCGTGAACTCAACACTACATAAGTCTGTAGTTGCTCAGTACCATCACAAAAGTTATGTAAAACACGGCCCTAACATGATTATAGGCCTACTCAACTGCAAAAAAAATGTGAAGGAGAAATGCTGTTCACTTTTTCAAACTTAATTGCGTGGGTTACGTCATAATCGCAATCGCAAAATCTGGATTCTCGCACCGCTTCAGCACCGCTCTGCTAAGAGCAGCGTTCAATAAAAAAAAACAAAACATTATTGGCAGGTTAACTACAAGCATGCAGTCAGTGGTGCCGATCTTTGTTGAGCATTGGGGGGATAATTTGCATTTTTACTGTTTTTTTTGGTCTTCCCCTGAATTTGGGGAAAAAGTGTTCTATTTTTGATGAAGGCCTTTCGTTTTTTTTGGTCTTCACCTGAATTTGGAAAAAAAAGTGCTCCATTTGCATTTTTTTGGTCTTCACTAAATTTCCGAACCTGAACAAAATCGTGGTCGAGGTTCATCCCTCCCAATGTTGAAAACAGTGCAAAATTAGGGGAGATGAACCTCGACCACGATTTTGTTCAGGTTTGGAAATTTAGTGAAGACCAAAAAAATGCAAATGGAACACTTTTTTTTCCAAATTCAGGTGAAGACCAAAAAAAAAGAAAGGTCTTCATCAAAAATAGAACATAATTTCCCCAATTTTTGCTCAGATGTACACCCATTCAAATTATTGGGGGGATACACCCAAATTATTGAGGGGATATATCTCCCCCATCCCCCCTTGCTTCGGCACCCCTGCATGCAGTAATTGACATCTAGGTTTTTATGCCTTTTGTATGGATTTACATTGCGAGAACTACGGAATTTGACATGTGATTAGTGAATAAGTTGTTAATTGTCGGATTTGGGTAGTTATCCAAAATAAGTTACGTATGTTGTACAAATTAGATGGACCGATTAACTTTTCGAAGTATTGGGGTAACCGGTCAAACAGGTCTCGGCCCTATCGGCGCCCCTACCCTTAGCCCAGCGTTTCTCAACCTGGGGGTCGCGACCCCCAAGGGGGTCGCAGAGGTATTTTCAGGAGGGTCGTAAGGTTATTTATAAAATACCGGTATTTCTTTAATTGCAAAGAATTCTAAAATTTTCAAAATCTTCGCTGCGATGGCTTTTCAATTATATCGTAGCAAGTTGTCAACCAGTTGTTGGCCTACTATTGCAAGTATTAGAGTACCTTGTGCAGCTTAGTTGGAAAGCCAAATTTGCTAAGTGATACAATGAAATATCGCCATGTTTGAAAATTTGTCCAGTGCTATTAAAGAAAATGAAGAACTTTATAAACGTGTAAATACATCGACTACACAGCATCTTCAACCTCTTAAAACTGTGTTAAAACGATATTTTCCTGAGCTTAAAGAACAAGAAGCCACATTCTTTCAAAATCCGCTCTCGACTGCTTTGAATGTTAGTAATATTCCCCAAAATTACAAGACCAATTTTATGATCATCAAAATCATTCATCCGCACTTGATGTTTTTCAGAAAATGGCACTCTCTCAGTCAGTAGGGTAGCCATGGGGGGGGGGACTACAACCCCCCCCCACCCATTGGCATGTCGACCAAAATGCAGAATAAGATAAATACCACGCACTGGAATGGATTAAAATAGTGATTTAAAATATCTTTTGAAACATATATTCAGTGGGGGCGGGGCTAATTTGTCAAAAATTAAAGTCACAAATTCATGTAAACTTTGAAAAATGACCAAAAATAAGCAATCAAATTTGATCGCTACTGTAAAATGCTAAACATAGGTTCATCAACAAATATATCATAAACTTAATCAAAAATATTCAGTATTAGTTAATTACCAATCATTCCTCTCAAATCTCTTTTCGTTAACCCCCACCCCAATTATTTTTCTCTATAAGCTGTGGACGAAATAGATTACTCATGTGAGTTTTATTGAACCACACGATTTTATAATTTACCAGCATCTAAATACGAGAATTAAAATTTTGCCATTAGCCACTTTCCAAATAGCCCATTTATGCAACGAGTTTAATCGTGTTTGCACAGCCAATTTCAATGCCATGTTTTAAAAGCATTATTTTTTTTATCAAAAAAGTCCTAAAATTAAATTATTTTTGCAAAAAATGCAAAATTTTCGAGCGCTGGGGGTACCGCCCCCAGACCCCCGTGCCTACGGCAGCTGGGAGCTTTGCCCCCAAACCCCCTTTCTCAGGCGGCTGGGGGCTTCGCCCCCAGACCCCTAAAACAGCCCCCCATTGCGAATTTCTGGCTATACGCGTGCTTTCGGTTCTAGTGTGCTATGCGCGAATCCTACCCACAAGTATCAAAACTGGCTTTTCGAATATTACTTTCCTTTGCTATAACATACCTCTGCGAGAGCGGCTCTTCAGCTCTTGTACATATCAAAAACGAAAGCACGAAATCAAAGAAAAGTCGAAGATGAATTAAGATTGGCTTTGTCGAGCACTAAATCACGAACCCCTAAATTGGCTTTGTGGTTGCCAAGTCTACCGTCGCACTAACAAATGTAAAATTGATCAGTTATTTGAAATTAAATATCTTTGAAGTGTTTTTCGTGGTAATTTCTATTCGCGTAAAAAGTAGAACAGGAAGGGGGTCGCTGGCTATATAGAACTCTTAAAAAGGGTCGTGAATCGCAAAAGGTTGAAAAACACTGCCTTAGCCCCTTTCATCCTGGCTGCGCAACTGACTGCGAACTAAGAAAAATATTGAGCGTGATCTAAAAAAACAAAACAGCTGGTCTTTTAAAAAAATGTTTTCACGTATTGTTTCAAGTCTTGATTAATCACTAACCGAGTACCGGTAACAATTCTGTAGGCCTACATTCCTATTCCGCGACACATTTGCAAAAAAGTGTTAATAAAACGGATTATTGCACCACATTTATGACCTTTGCAGTTGGTGGTCAGCAATTTCGCAAGGAATCGAGAAAACTTCTGACGAGAATTATGATTAAACGTTATCATTCCTTTTTCCTCAACTGCTTGTTGCCTTGTCGTTACATGACGCTCAACAAAAGTATTCTGAGTAAATCGAAATGGGGAACAAGCAGTGCCTAGGCGGGCTCAATCTTTTGGCCCTCCCGTAGCAATGGCTGTGTTCGCTCGTCAACAGATAACACTGTATGAATTACCACAGAAAATATTAAAAAAGTTCTTGAATATAGGTAGCAATAGCTGTGTCATTTCCTGAAAACTTATTACGACACAAATAACTACTGTACATTTCTAAAACTGCAAGTGGGATCTTCTGTAGCAGTGATAAACGCGCTACTTGGAAGTCGGCTAAGTTATTGCTTGTTAAGCTTGAGACAAACAATTACCAAGTGCAAGCAAGCAAAGTACTGACTGGCCATACTGGTATAAGCTATTGGCAAACAAACATGGGCGATGATTTGGAAGGAATTGAAGATGAATTTACACTTGCCCAGCAAATGAAAGACTCTTGTTGTGATAAGTCAGGTAAAGAAACTAACCCAGAGCAAGCAGCCGAAATCCTACATAAAATTGGACTGATTTATAGAAAACGGAGCCCGGACAATATATCACTCATTAAAAGTGCTGGATTGCTAAACGCTGCCATTGTTAGGAATCCGCCGAACGTTTCACAAATCAAATCCGATCTTTCCGAGTTATGCCGCCATATTCTCGAACAATCAAAAGCAAACAACCAAACTGCGGATTTGATCGAAAAAAGTGAACAAGTCAAAGATTTACTCACAAAGCTGAGGAACGACGTGATAAAATTTCTAAAAAGCACCGTTTCAAAAATTTCAGAAGGAATCTCAAAAACACAACTGAGAGCTCAGTGTCAAAAAAAAACAACAGCAATACAACTGATCAACAAATCAATTGCGCACAAATACAAACTAATTATGGCTGAAATAAGCCAATATTGTGAACAAGTTATGGGGAAACCCCCTTGTCAATACGCTATCGTTGGAATGGGCTCTCTCGCTCGAGAGGAAATCACACCCTATTCGGATTTTGAGCATATTATTGTGTTGTGTGATGACAAAAACTACATTCTATATTTGGAATATTTTAAATGGTTTTCAGTGATTTTTCACATTGTTGTTTTGAATCTACAGGAAACCATTGTGCCTAGTTTAAACATTGCCAGTTGTAACGGCAACGAGTCGAGTTTAGGAAATTGGTTTTACGATGATGTAACACCACGAGGCATTTCATTTGATGGAATGATGCCTCATGCATGTAAGTTTCCACTGGGCAGACAACAACACACCAATAACAAACAATTTACCACCGAACTCATCAAACCAGTTAGTGAAATGTTGGAATATCTCACTTCTGATGCAGATTTGAAAAACGGTTATCATTTAGCTGACATATTAACAAAAACATGTTTTGTGTTCGGAAATGAGGACATTTTCAAACAATTTGCAGATGGCGCCCAAAAGTACTGCAACGCGAAATCACAAACAGACACCATTAACGGTATCAAAAACCAGGTGAAAAAAGATTTGGATAACTTTTCAACACGATTTCGATTGAGCAACTTGAAATCACAACACACAATCAACATCAAACAACTCGTGTATCGCAGCACCACCATATTCATTTCAGCGTTGGCCAGGAAACATAATATTTCAGCAAACTCATGTTTTGGTATCATTGACGAAATGGCACGAAACAAACAAATAACTCAAAACACAGCTGACAAATTAAACTTCGCAGTTGCCATTGCATGCGAAATGAGGTTGAGAATTTATATGGACAAAAAGTCTCAACTTGACAACGCCATTGATTTGAAACAAGATGGCATTGAAAAATTTTTGGATATTGTAGGAGCGGCATGCACAATCAACTACTTTCAAATTGCATATTGTTTGCAATGTGAGGTGGCAAAACAGCTCAACTTTACCAAACTTCACTTTTATACCGATCCGCAATTAATCAACATCACAATTGGTTTAGCATTTGGAGAGAAGGAGTTACCAAGTTTTTCTGAAGATTCAGTAATACATACTTGGAATTCAAATGAATTTGATTTTGACGCATGTATTGAACAACTTGAATCGAAAATGAAAACGCTGGGTCCAAAAACAATCAAAAATATCTGGCAGAAAAGATTTCAAAACTTGTCAAATATTTTTCGCAAAACCTCCGCCAGTTCTTCAAGCAAAACTGACTTAGATCCTCAGCAAATCAAACATGTAGCGGATTACTTATATTCAGCAGAAATATTTGATGAAGCTGTGGAATTTTACAAACAATTGTTAGACATTTGTGAAAGCAAATCAATAGACAGTAACCGTGATTTCGACGTTGCATTTGCAAACAGTCAAATTGGATATTGTTTGATTGATTTAAAGAAGCCGGCACAAGCGTTAATTTATTATGGACAAGCGCTTGAGATCAAAAAAAAAAAATCGCATGCCGCTGACCGTGACCCGGCTGTAGCCAGCACACTTAACAACATTGGTTTGTGTCATATGGATTTGCATGACTACGATGAAGCGTTAACAAATCTAAACCGAACACTTGAAATCAAACAAAATACAACTCTGAATGCGGATACCGATCGGAGTGTTGCCATGACACTTAACAACATTGGTTTGTGTCATAAGTGTTTGCATAACTACGATGAAGCGTTAACAAATCTAAACCGAGCACTTGAAATCAAACAAAATACAACTCTGAATGCGGATACCGATCGGGATGTTGCCATGACACTTAACAACATTGGTTTGTGTTATATGGATTTGCATAACTACGATGAAGCGTTAACAAATCTAAACCGAACACTTGAAATCGAACAAAATACAACTCTGAATGCAGATACCGATCGGGATGTTGCCATGACACTTAACAACATTGGTGGGTGTCATATGGATTTGCATAACTACGATGAAGCGTTAACAAATCTAAACCGAGCACTTGAAATCTATCAAAATACAACTCTGAATGCGGATACCGATCGGGATGTTGCCATGACACTTAACAACATCGGTTTGTGTCATATGGATTTGCATAACTACGATGAAGCGTTTACTTTTCTAAACCGATCACTTGAAATCTATCAAAATACAACTCTGAATGCGGATACCGATCGGGATGTTGCCATGACACTTAACAACATTGGTTTGTGTCATAAGGGTTTGCATAACTACGATGAAGCGTTAACAAATCTAAACCGAGCCCTTGAAGTCCAACAAAATACTTCGCTTGATATTGACAAGGATCGTAGTTTTGCTAACATACAAAGTGAGATCGGTAGATGTCTGACTGGGTTGCAACAATACGTTGGCTCATGGAATTGTTTGCAACAATCACTTAAAGTCTTTCAAAACATAACACTAGACGAAGAAAAAGACCTCGACATTGCTGAGATATTCACTGACATGGGCGAATGTCTGATGGGAAAGCAACAAAACGCGGAAGCGCTCATCTATTTGAAAAAAGCGCACAAAATCTATCAAACTCAGACTAATTGGGAAAAAGACCCTGACCTTGCCAGGACACTTAATACCATGGGCATCTGTTTGATGGATTTGCAAGAATATGCACATGCTTTGAGCCGTTGCAAAGAATCGCTTCAAGTTTACAAAAAGCTTCCATTAAACAAATACATAGCGAGCAAAATTAAATCTGTTTGTTGTAAAATTGACGAATGTACTTTGAAACTTGGATGATTAACTGTCAAGACGAACATAAAGTGAACACAAACGCAACATAAATTTTGATGCAAAGTAATTGCGATACAAGGGAAAAAAGTCAAACCTTGACCTTGCGAGTGAAAATCATTTCTACATTTAAAAAGTTTCACACTATTTTGAATGCCCGCGTTTTTACTTGGCCTGTGTTTCATATACATGAATTCTAAGAACTCTAATTTTTGTCAACTTTAAGATAATCGATAACATGCAATTGATTAGGATACTTTCAATTGTTGTTCGTTCACACAGTCACAAACAGATCTCTGCTCTGGATTTCGTCATCTCTTGATTCATAACGTCTAATCCAAATCTGCCCACTAGCAAGACATGGTGGGAGATCTGGCCGGGAGGTTGTAGAGGAAATAGTTGGCAGTACCTAACCAGCAACATGTTATTGATTATTAATGAATCGAAAAACATGAAAAACAACATGGAAATTTAGAAACGGGAGTGGGAAGGCGTTTTGACGGTTTCTGTTGAGCAGATTCAAAACACAAGTCATTGCAAAAAATTGCAAAAAATAAAAAATTGCAAAAAATAAAAACAGGTGACAACAAGTGTTCTCCATTTGCTTTTTTGCTTTGTTTTACAATAAAGCTATTGTGCATGCAATAAACTTTCACTTCAAGAAAGCCGATCTTTGATTGTGACGCAACAACAATTCATGAAATATAAAAATCCTATGCGAGTCGCGCATTTTGAAGATCATTGAAACAGGTAAGTGCAGTTTTTCACCCAGAAAAACATGCTTAGACACTGCACTATGCAAAATGTATTGGATACAATAAAATACAAATTTTGATGCAAATTCACTTGTGGAATCAGCAACGACAGAGGGAATTGAATCCCAACCTTGTGAGTGAAATTTCGCCATCATCTTTATTACAAAATTTATCTTTGTAAATTTGCGAAATGCTCTTCAAAATTTGTCAGAAACATGTGGCAAGTCTGTCCGATCTAAAATCGAACATAAGAATTTATGTTCGTACCGGTATCTCAGCGCTATCGGTATTTTTGTTAACGCAATGAATTTAGAAACTGCATGCATATGACATCATCGTAAAACCATTCCTGGCAGACCTCCTTGTTTATTTTGCTGCAAATGTTCGAGTCAATTGTTAACCCATTTTGTATTTGTTGTGTTGTATTTGTTTTACTTTTGCCTCTGTTGTGGACTTTGATTTATGATTTTCCTTAAAAAGCACTATTTAGCTTGATTAGGAAAAAAAATTAAATCAGCTTTTCACTGAATTTCCGGTTGTTTAGAACTCAGTTGGTCATGCTTTGCAAGACAGTGGTTTGTGCTGCAGCTCGAAACGTTATACAAGAGAACTGCTGAGTAATTTAATCTATTACAATTTGTGTACTGGTACCAAAATTGTTTTTGTTGCGAATATTTGACTGATGTTCAGCAGGATGCGTGTTTTGATCCTTTTTGCCAACATCTTACATTTGATTTTGATCGTTTCAACGTTGTACTCTCTGTTGCTACACATCACAAGTTTGATACTCTATACGTAATTGTTAACGAAGAATGAATATTGATTTTTGTTATTTATTGTTTTGGTTGTGTTTATGAGCTTGTTTCCATTTGTATTTCATGCATCATATTCAATAAAATATGTGCATTATTGATTGCTCTGTTAATATCCACGGTCAAAATCATGCCCTAGCAAAATTTCACTCTTCTTGGTGGAGCCTACATTGTTAGACGTCATTTATAATGATATTGTTGCGCAAGTTTTTTTAGTATTTTTTATGATTGTGAGCTTTTTTTATTTTTGGTGTTTTTGATTTTCACGTATCTTTTGCTTTGACGCAATTTTTTGCATAATCGGTGATTGATTTGTTTGATTACTTTACGTTCTGTAACACTTTGCTTTGCTGCATTTTAGTTTATACTTTTATGCACCTTTTAAGTTTTTTCCACTTCTTTATTGCGTAATAATTGATTTGATTGCTTACTTACGCTCTATGTTGCGTCGTTTACGCAAAGCTTGACGCAGCTTCTATGCAGATCGATGGTTTGAGTGGGACGTGTTGGCTGTAGCTGGTTGCAGAATACAAACAACCATCACGTATCTGGTGCAACATAGTGATAATATTTTCAGCTAAAATGTTGATGGCATGTATGAGCTACAGATTTCAAATTTGTGCTTATTTAATTTTGTCTTCTGTGGTCAAGTGTTGATCGTCGTTATTTTCAATGGTCGTTTTATTTTTAATCAAATGCAATATTAGTACACCAGTGTTGCAAACGCGAAAGCATTTATATGGTGAAAAGTTTATAGCCACAAGTAGCAAAGTCCTGTCGACGCCCAATCCACGCCCCTTCCAATCCTTTTGATCGGACAAACTCACAATTTTGAAACCCGATTTTGCGACATCCGCATTTTTTTCGTAGTAATACTTTTGTTTTGGAAGATTTCTCTGATCCGCTAAAAACAAAACGACTACTAATGTAACTGTAAATGTTGAGATAAAGCAGGATTGCCAAGTTTTTCAGCAAAAAGTAGTAAGTTACTTTTGAATTTTGGGATCTGAAGTAGGATGGTGTCATCGAAAGTGACAGAGATCTAAATTTCCGGAACTCTAAACTCTAAACTATTGAAAATGGAATTCCAATTGAAAATTGAAATTCAAGCTAACGTAATTTGCAACACCAAACAAGAAATTTAGCAGAGTGATTTATTCCAACCAAAGCTTTCAAACAAAGTTCCAGCCCCTCAAATCCCACTTATAAACTGCAGCATCAAGTTTGATTAAACTTGTCTCATCCTTCTCCCACCTCATTCAATTTTCACTTAAACACATGCGAGCTTATTTAATACAGGCTCAGAGGCAGGCCACGGGGAGGACTGGGAAGAGCATTTCCTACTCAATCACTTCTCGTGCCATTTTTTGAACACGTCCAAATCCAATCAGGTTTAAGCGGTGTAAGATTGGGGTGACGTCATTCAGTACGAGTTGGGTTCAACTTCTTTCCAAACTCATTCAATGCGTCGTAACCGACTATAGCTACAGTTTGTTTAGATATTTCAAGTTGAGCTATTAAATAGGTGTGTAATTCGACAGTCTGTTCAAGTGCATAGTGGTTATTGTAACAAAATAAACAAGAAACTATCGGTCACCGTGCTGATTTTGCGTGGTATAAAAATTTTGGTTATAAAAGTTGAACTTTTGGGTTGGCAGAATTCATCAAAAGCTTTGCTTATATGGGAAGGGTTTAGCAATCTAATTAAATTTTACTAATTTTACCGTGTAACATCTTTAAAATGCTCACATGTACACATGTAAAATGTGCACAATGTAGAGCCACGTGATTAGTGGGTCCATGCAAGACGCACGGATAAGAAGAAAGCTGCAGATTATTTTAATAAAAGTTTTGTTTGTAAAGAAAGATAAAAGCGTGGTAAAGTACTTCAAGAGACCAGATGAAATGCTGTGTGATGGTGTGGAAACTGTAAGCAAGTTCTCTTATGTAGGTGACAGATTGAATGCAACTGGCGGGTGCGAAGCAGCGGTAACAGCTAGACCAAGAATTGGTTGGATGAAGTTCAGGGAATGCAGCGAAATACTCAAAGGCAAAAGGTTTTCATTTAAGATGAAAGGAAAAGTTTACGAAAGTTGTGTAAGATCAGCTATGCTGTATTGAAGTGAGGCATGGTGCTTGAGAGAAAAAGAGATGGCAATTTTGAGAAGAACAGAAAAAACGATGATACAAGCAATGTGTGGTGTGAAGCTATTAGATCGAAAAAACAGCGAGGAGTTGATGGACATGTTGGGCAACAAGGAGACTCTAGATAGGATGGCTAAAGCAAGTAGTATGCCGTGGTACGGTCATATTTTGAGGCAGGTGCGTAGCCAGAAATTTGCAGAGGGTGCTATTTTGAAGGCTGGAAACAACATCGAACGATCTTGACCCAGATTTTGATCGGTCTTTACTCAGATTTGGTCGATATTTTTCCCAAATTTAGGTGATCTCCAAAAATAAAAGGTCTTCACTGAAATTGAGTCGGCTTCTCTGCTCAAATTTAGGTTATCTACAGAAAAAAGGTCTTCATCCTGGCTGAAAGCGAGTTTTTCTGGTCGATATCACATTAGGTTCTTCACCAATTCTCATCGCCAATACCATTGAGGGGGGCTATTTCCGTTTTTAGTGCAACAATCGGCCTCAAAAGTGCTAAAAACAGGGTATTTTGCATACTCTTCAGGCCAATGGGGGGGGCTCGTATTGTTTTGAGGAAAGAAGATAAGAATGGATAGTAAAATCTCTAAAGTTGGAAGTGAGCGGTAGTAGGGAAAGACCGACACAAACGTAAAAAAAAGCAAGCAGAGATTCAGATGAAGAAAAATGGACTGGTGAAAGAGGACACATGTGATCGAACAAAATGGCGAGGCATGGTAAAGACAATAATCATACGCAATCCGGCCAACTCCGTCGACGGGTACAATACCGGATCCAATATGTGATGGTGATGATGTACATCGCACAAACTCTTAATCTCTGAAAAGCACTTATATGTAGCAGGTCTGACATAAAGTTCATGTCGCTAGATGCAGTTCAAATTTCGGCAACGTTCAACTTTGTATGTACATGGGCATAACAATGTGAATTAATTGGGTGATATTGTTTCAAATGACTTGAAAAACATTCAAAATTTTCATTCAAATTTTGTCAAAGCTCGCTAATTTTTTCCAAAACTCACTCAGTGGCATGAAACTTCGTTCTCAGACCCCATTAAGGGCATCCAGCAGATGGAGGTTACGCTCCGAGGCTCCCTCCTGTAGCCGAATACAATAGTCTTGATCTGGCTCGTGACCACTATTTTGCCAAGACGGACGGGCTTTAGATTCAAATCTAAAATTTGTCTGCATTTCACAGATCGGGGTTTGCTTTGGGATTTTTCGAAAATAGTTGCCATTTTAACGCCATTTCTATGACATATTACACAGTTTTAGTCTAGTAGAGACATTTAAAAGAAGTAATTGCTAAGATTTGGATCAGCCCCTTAACAGAGTTATAACCCCTTTATCCGTTCTACATTCTAGTCAAGTTCAAAACACGTTTAAAAGCATGTTTATTTGGGTTAAATTTGGAAACAACCTAGCTATGACAGATTTTAGCCGCTTGGACGGCTCTGGTTACGCCGCTAGTGTTGATGTTCTTCAATTGTTGGGAACCGGTACGTAATTCCTTAGCACTATTTAGGGGGCATGGGGGAGTACCTCCCAAATATTGGCAAGCTTTTGTCAAGTTGGCTTCTTTGACTATGTAAAAGATTAAAATGCGTTGGCTTTTGGGACTACGTCCCGGACTCTGCTTGGGGACCTTGCAGCTCTTCTCCAATTCCCCTGATTCAGGTTAGCCGCATTTCAACATACTGTGACAATCTAAATTATTTCAAAATTATTTTGAAATACAAATACCTTATTATGAATTCTTCATTTCCTGTTTATTGCTGCAAAATAACGCAAAGTGATCATACATATAACGGCAACAGTTTTTTTGCTTTTGAACAAAAAAATTAAAGCAATTTTTTGATAAGTTCTTTTAAAAAGTTATGCCTGGCTTTTTATTTGACTTTGTCCTCCACTAAGCTGGCACCATCCCAGCATAAACCTGTGTTACGTGGAAATAGTTTGGGTTTGCCAGCGGTTTAGTGCAATCAGTTTTTCAATTAACTTATAATGTTTGTTTGTTATCATAAGACAAAGTGCAGTACATTTAGTGTAGAAAGTTTCATTAGATGATTTTTAAGCTTTTCCTGATGTGGTGGCAAATACTGCGTTGCTTGTAAACTAAAAAGTACCAGTCGTACCACCTGAATATCAGGGTGGTTTTTATTTTGAAAATTTGAAAAACTATACGGGAACCGGGTTAAATTTGTTTGTTTGCGGTGAAAAACTGCACATACAAAATGTCTCGGAGAAAAATCAAAGTTTACAGATTGCACATGAGCAGTGAAATTTTTGCGTTTTGCATAATGGTCTTTTCATTGGTCCGCCGTTGTTTGCCTTTACGTTAACTTCTTGAAATAATTGCCAAACCCTGTCCTGTACAGTACATAAAAAAGTAATTAAGCAATTGTGTTTCTCAGATTTCGTAATTTGTAAAATACTTAGGTTTTTGTTGACAAACAGCCTCAATAATTGATCTTCATTTGAACTAATTTAGTTCATCATCAGTAAAGTAATCTAAAAACAACAAAACTTCAGATTAATTTGCTGATGATGAACTAAGTTAGTTTGAAACAAGTCAAATTTGATTTTTAGGCTGTTTGTTTTTTAGCAGAATTCGCCAAATTTGCCGAGTTTATTGTACCAAACTTAGAAGTTTTAAAAACAAAAAAATAAAGGATATGTTAGAATTCCAGAATAATATTAAACTGCCAAAACTACACAAAGATGCACTTAACTTCCCAAAAAAGAAGTATGAGCATTGGATAGGCCTCGACTTGAACATCAGGAATTTTGAAAACTTGCCCGCATTCTTTTGACTCACAAAAACAAATGATAAGAAAAATTTGAGTAGTTGTACTGTACTACAAGAAGCAGCTCCTCAAATGAGGCCAAGGGTTGCTAGATTGCTTTCAGCAAGAGGTTCCAGTTTGGACCCCAAAAAAGTGCTAAATAATTCTAAAATTTATTCTTATTGGAATATAATTTCCTCTTTTATTGGTCATAATTAGAAAAAAAAACAATACAAAAAAATAAGGAATTTGTAAATAGTCAAGAGAAGCACCACTAAAAAGCACATTTTTCACCAAGCATGGAAAACTGTAATTAGCAAGGTACGTATCGATAATTCCAAAAATCTTGTAGTATTAAAGCAAGCATATGCTGCCGAATCCCAATGCTAAAGGCAAGCAAAGCCTACTCCGAACAGATCTTGCATATCCTGCCTAATTCCTTTAACAATACTAATAACAAGCAAAGCCTAACCAAACAAATCTAAAAGCATGTTCAAATAGCATTGACTTTGTTAAGCTGGTATCCTTGTCACGAATACATACACTGAGGCACAGATACCGATACTTTATGTACCGGAATAAGAGAAAGTCCACAGTAGCAACAGGCTTGGTTTACAATTTACATCTTAAGACACTGAAGAAGATACAAGCAAACAATTTTCGTAAAGCAAATGTACATAGCACAAACATTTTCAAGCAATACATACAAATGATACAGTAAACCAGTAACAGACTTTACTACATAACTGCAAAAATTTATTGTTTTGTTTATCACCATGTTGTTGCTAACATTATCAGCCTTATTACGCTAACAAATAATCTATTTGCCTTTTAAGTTGCCTACGCATAGCGGTTTACTTCACCTAACTTGATGCAAATAATAGTAGTAAAACCTCAGAAATAGCTTTCACTAACTTGTGAGCAACAACTTTACCAACATCTGACATGCACTGAAAAATACTCGTATGTTTAAATATAGGCAAGTTACTACAATGCAAGCACTGTACTTACTATTAAAACTAGAAAAGGATAGTGTGGAGCTTCCATCTTGGCATGGTTGACAAAGGTGGCAGTGACTCGAAAACCGTATGGTCAATTCACTGTCTCAGGTCTCCTGGCCAAGGTAACTTGGTAAATAATCGCAGAAACTACAAACTACCAAGTTAGGATAGGCTATAGGCTACCATATGTAGGCTACCGGCGAAGATGGGCAAGTTATTGCAAAACGTTGGCTTCGTTATCCACTGGTCCGTAAACAAACTTCACTCCTCTGTTAACGTTAATCCGTTATTTTTAGCTTTAATTAACGGTGTAGTTTAGCTACTAGAATATCAGGCGAGACTGAATCAAATTTTTACATCTAAATATATTAAATTAGACACAAGTTTATTTTGAATATTATCATAACATTTTGTAATTACAGTCATGAACAAAAGTTTAAGACCACTTAAAATTTTTGCAAATTTTTAAGCACAAGGTAGTATAGCATTTTATTTACGTTTAGGATATTGTTTTATTTTGTACATAATCAATCATAAACACATGGGACATAGTATGACACATTCTAAACAAATATTTACATAAAAAATGTTCGGATTCTCAATATTTAGTATGTCCTCCTTTGTTTTTTATCACAGCTTCTATTCTCCTCGGCATACTATCAATCAAACTTTGGCAATACTCCTTCGAAATTTCTTTTACCCAGACTTCCTTAATTACTTTCACCAACTCTGCACCACTTGTTGGTTGCTTTTCTGATACCTTATTTTTCATGAGGGTCCACAAACTCTCAATGGGATTAAGGTCCGGGCTGTTTCCTGGCCACTCGAGAAGTTGAATATTGTTGTCATTCAAAAAGTTCTTTGCAACTTTGGAACGGTGGCAAGGGGCGCCATCCTGCATAAATATCTTACAATAGTGAACTTGCATGTGAAGTTTTAGCTTTTCTGAGAGCATTTGGACGTATTTTGGCCCATTCATAGTGGTTCCTGGAGGCAGAAAGCTGAGAGCAGCGACACCATTTCTGCACATAGCCCCCCAAACCATTTGACTTGGAGGATGTTTCATTGATGATATGGTATATCTGTCATCAAAAACGTTTTCCAGGTGGTCTACGGACGTAACTTTTTCGAACCGCAAACTGTTGGAAGGTCGATTCGTCGGAAAAAAGCACATTTTGCCATTCCTGGGCAGTCCAACGTTGATGGTTATTAGCAAACTGTAGACGCTTAGCTTTCATAGCAGGAGTAAGCCTTGGTTTTTTTGCCGGTTTGTATGATTCTAAATTAAATTCTTTGGATAAACGCCGGGAAACGGTCATGTGACTGACTTTGCGACCCCTGCGCAACAATTCAGCCTTGATTTTCTTCATTGAACTCGTGGGCGACCTCATAACTATTCTCCTCATCAAATTGTCTTCTCGTGCAGTGCTGACTCGCGGTCTTCCACTCCTTTTCCTGTCGGTATAGGAGCCATCTTCTTGATACTTGGCAATTGCTTGATGCACTGCAGTCTTACTACAACCCATCTGAGCAGATATTAGCCGTTCAGATAGGTTTTGCTCATGTAGGGCAACTATCTGGGCCCTCTGAACCTCGCTTAAAGCCTTTTTTTACCCATTTGAAGCACCTCAAAAAATCGGTTAATAGCAAGAAAATCAACCAAGAAATGTGAACAGAAGTAGAAATTGGCGCTAAATGCAAAACAATGAAGAGAAAAAATGTATGACGCAACAATGGAATTTGGCTGATGCAATAACATGCCAATTACTGAAAATCGGCATTTTTGGGAGGTGGTCTTAAACTTTTGTTCATGAAATAGAGAATAGAGGGTAAAATAAGATATTTAATGGTAAATAGAGGTTAAGATAAGATAAGCCCTTTTTGATTCAAAATGAAATTATTTTATACCATATTTGGTGACAGTATTTTCAGATTTGAGAATTTCTTTCCATGGTTTATGCTTCAGAAGTCAGATTTTTTTGCTATTTATAGCTTCCTGCCATTAAAAAAAAAGAGGGTTGAGCGCTGGATGACCAGAAAAAAAAATAGCCAGGCAGGACTAAAAGATTTCACAAATTTCCTGCCGATAATGGTTGCAAATTGCGGTGAAGACCTTTTATTTTTGGTCTTCACCTGATGTCGGGGAAAAATGACGGCGAAGACTTTTTTTCGGTCTTCATTCAATTTCGGCAACGGAAATACATCATTTCCCCTAAACTTTTGTAAAGTTGGTCAAAACTGCAAAAGCGTCCCCCCATGTAAAATTTTACAATTAAGTACTGCATATAACTAACGAACCGTTAAACCTAAAAAGTTGAAATATACACTGCACTTAAGAATTAATGAAAGCGTCAGGTGTGCCAATTTTTGGGATTATAGGTCACGTGATCGTGAATTTACACACGCACACAAAAACATACAGCAATTTTTGGGTCAAAAATTAATTGTAACTCAAAAACCACTTGACGTGCAAAGCTGAAATTTGGACTCAACTTAGTGTGCTTATAAAAGCATAATGGTTTCCGAGGTTGCGGGCGCCCTGTAACCAGAGGCGCCCGCAGAAATGTTTTTAGGAGGGGGCAAGCAACCTATCCATTATATACTGGATTAATCAAAACCTCACAGCTGCAACCAGGATTTTGCTAAGGAGTTTGAACCAAAAGTTAAAATGATTCTGTTTGAAAAATGTTGCAATTCGGGCGGCATGTTAAGCAAAACGATGCAATTCAAGTGTATTATGGATGGGGGTCTGGGTGCGAAGCCCCCAGGCGCTGGGCAATTTTCGCAATTTCTTGAAAAAAATAACCACTTTAAGGCCATTTAAATCACATTTCGAGCGTTTTTAAAGCCATTGAAAAGAACAAAGTTGCTGAGATTAAGAGTCGACCTGAAATTTCTAAATTGCCCAGCCATTTCAGCCCTCTTTATTTGCAGATCAAATTCAAACCACGTTTAAACGTTCGCATATGTGAGCATGAGCGTAGCCAGAAATTCGCAATGAGAGAGGAGCTGTTTTGGGGGTGGAGCCCCCAGCGCTCCAAAATTTTGTATTTTTTTTGCAAAAATCACTTAATTTTAGGGCTATTTTGATAAAAAACTAATGCTTTTTAAACGTAGCATAAAAATTGTCAGTGCAAACGTGATTAAACTGGTTGCATAAATGGGCGAAATGGGAGGTGGCTGATGGTAAAAGTTTAGTTCACTTGTTTACAAGCTGGTTAATCATAAAATCCTATAGTTCAATAAAACTCCCTCGGAGTAATCTATTTTGTCTACATTTTATGGAGAAAAATAATTGGGGGGGAGAGCTAATGAAAATATATTATAGAGAAGCGAGTAGTAATAACTAGGGCAAGTTTTTATTGCACTAAAAAATTGAAAAAACTGCATTTATTTTTAACGAAAGTTGCAAAAAGTTGCATTTATTCACAAACATTAAAAACGACAGAATTTTACTCAAGCGATTTATTTACTTAGAATGCCAAATATTTGCAAACATTACGAGGGGAGAAATGGTGATCGTTTGCCAACAGTTTAGAAAGCATGCTAAAACTTCGCTCCACAGTACACGGATTTGTAAGGCTACTGTTGCGTCATAAATAACATTAAAACGCAGCTAATCCGTCACATAGCTCTTTGTTATGATAATCAAAGACAATAGAACTGTACTTCTTCTTTTCTTCTTTCTTCATTGCCCGCTTTTCCGTGAGGGTTGCGGGGGCAGTAGCTCAAGATTGAGCCGCCACACCTCACGGTCTTCCATCACCGCCATCATTTCGCTTGGGAGAAGTCCCAAGCGATTCCATCCAAGATCCTCAATGTAATCGGTCCATCTAGTTCTAGGTCGTCCGACTGGTCTTCTCCCATTTGCTTTGGCATGTAAAGCTTGTTTGGGGAGTCTTTCCTGAAGCATTCTGCTTACATGGCCAAGCCATCTAAGCTGAGATCTTTCAATTCGGAGAAGTAACAACTCGATGTTAAGAGATTTTCGAATTTCAGAGCTACGCACCTTGTTAAACAGTGTAAGTCCTTCGATTCGTCGTAAAAACCTCATTTCGGACGCTTGCACTTGTGATCGCATTCTTTCGGTCATTACCCAAGATTCATGACCATAAGTGAGAATGGGGACAAAAACTGCTTTGAAAATTGAGAGTTTTGCTTTTTTCGACAATTCTCGTTTCATGACAACCGAGTAGTGCAAAGCTCGCATTACTGCACTAGCATTTCCTATTCGGGTATCCAGTTCTTCGTCTTGCCTTCCGTCACTCGTAAATGCAACCCCAAGATACTTGAACTTCTCTACCTGCTTCAGTGTCGATTGTAGTATTTAGGAAGCTGTCGGAAGCTGTAAAAAAAAGTTGCAAAAACTTGCCCTAGTAATAACTAATACTGAATAGTTCCCCTTTCTGTTCCTAAGTTTATAATATATTTGTTGATGAAACCTATGTTCAGCAATTTTACTATAGTTATCAAATCTGATTGCTTAGTTTGGGACATTTTTCAAAGTTTTGAGTTTATTTTTGACAAATTAGCCCCCTGAATATCTGTTTCAAAAGATGATTTAAATCACTTTTTAGTCAATTCCACTGCAAAAACAGTCTCAGTAGTGCTAAAAACGTGATATTTTCCTTATTCTGCATTTTGGTCGACAGACCATAGGGGAAGGAGAGAGCTATAGCACCCCCTCCCCCCCCTGTCCCTCTTGTTACGCCACTGTATGTGAATTAAGTTTTTCAAGTGACTTGGATAAAGAAAAGGGAAGTTAAGCTCCCTTAGCCTCTTTGGTTGTGCCACTGACAGCAACCTGAATTTTGTTTAGGGTGGTGAGGGGGCTTGATTAACCTACAGATTGAAATTTTTTGCAAAATGCCGCAATTGGGCAGCGTGCTAAGCAAACAGATGCAACTAGAGCATATCACAGACCGGGGTCTGGGGGCAAAACCCCAGCTGCTGAGCGATTTTTGAGATATTTCAGAAAAAAATGCCATTTTAATGCAATTCGATTCAAATTTTGCATTTTTCTAAACCCATTTAAAAAACTAACTTGATAAAATTTGAAATCCATTTCAAAAAATTAAATAGCTCACCCCCCTTTAAACCCCCAGGTTACTCATAGGTCAAGTCCAAAACTGGTTGTAATTAAATAAATTAAGTACTGAATAGCCCCCCCCCTATATTCTTTTTTTATGAAGCTTACGTTAAGCATTTTGTATTAAGCGATTAATCTTGACTGCTTATTTCGACCCATGTTTTGAAGTTTTTATCGATTAATTTAAAGCTGTATTTTTGACAAATAAGTTAATACCCTCCCCTCCCACAAAAAAATAAATAATAAAAATGCATGTTTTTAAAGTGGCTTTGAATCACTTGAAAGGCCATTAAAAAGTGACTTTGAACAACTTTAGAGGCCTCAGAAGGGCCAAAAATTGTCGCATTTTTCTTATCGTGCACTTTGGTCTACAATCCAATACAGGTGGCACAGCTCTCCTGGCTACGCTATTGATTACAGGTTTGGTTTTGATTTCGGTTTTTCAGCAAAATTAATTTAATGACGGAGTAATTATTATTTTAGTGTTTAGATAAGAACCGCGTTAATTTGAAACATTAAATGCTGTATTGTACTGTATTTAGATCCTGATGATAAGAGCTCAGTGACAGATCAGAGATGCTAAAACGTTTGATAAACCATGCACTGTACTTCTAGAAATAACCATGGATAAACGTTCGCTATTGATTATTTAATCAAACAATTAAATGCTTAATCCTAGAGTATTGCTAACCCTCGCTTTTAAGAAAATGGTGTATGATATTTTACGTAAAATGAGCAATCCTGTTTCTCTTGCCCCCGCCCTCCGCACCAAGTCAAAATAGGTAAAACAGCTCCACAAAGGGTTGTTTTCTTAGTTTAGATAGACATTTAGATATGTTTCGACTTATTTTGCAAATTTAAATATAAAAAATACTTGGCATCTAAATTTCCAGGGGGGGAGGCAAGAGCCCTCCCCTGCCCCCCCTTGCGGGCGCCCCTGCCTGTAACGTAACCGGAATTTTACAGGCCAAAAGTAGGCAAAAAGTAGGCGAATTTGAACCGACATATCTCGGTAAATATCAATATTGATGAAAAATGGTTTGTGATTTTTGAGCACACAGCCAACCATTTTGCTTTTGGTCGTGTTCATTTACCTCAACTCGAATACTATTTTTTATACTTTTTTTCTTTTTCTTTTAAAGCTGCGTACTCTTAAACCGCTAAAAGCACAGTAGTCAAACTTTGAGCGATTCAAACTTTGATCTAAAGTAAGACAGTGAGGGGGGGTCTGAAGGGGCAAGGCAGTTTAATTTTAAATTCAGACTAAATTTCGAACTGCGTGATAGAGTCAGAATTTTCAGTAAGTAACTGAGAGGCTTACAAGAGCTTTTGTGGAAACCCTTACAAGCTTTGGCTAGTTTCCGCATTCCTTAAAAGTTTCTTTCTTTTTTCGTTGTTGCAAAAATGTGATCATCTAAGCATTAATTATTTGTTTGATTTATGGGTAGATGACCAAGTGAAGTAAAAAAAGTAACGTTGCAGCATATTGTGGGATCAGAGGGCAAAACCTCGAGCAGCTAAAAACTAAAATATTTAATTTCAATGCACTGCATTTTGAAGGTTCGGGATAAGAATTGGTCAAAAGTTGCAACTGATTTACAATCGCAAGCAGAAACTTAAACCTTCAATTTGGTACCGGAATAGCGTATGGGGCTCATCAGTTTGCTTTGAACGTACATTTGATGAGCTTTCAAGGGCTTTGAGGCCTGATTATGATTCATTTATTGCCACTCAAAACAAATTCTTTTTTTTTTAGTATTGAGGCAGATTTCAGAATTCTTCGACTTCTATATCCAAAAATATTTGCATTTCTTTTTTCCGCTATTTGTAACAATCCTGACATTGTTTAAAATAATTTTTGAATTAACCATTAGATGTCGCTCGTGCGGAAGCAACAATATCGTTAGAAGAGCATAACTACTATGGTTACAAGAACACATAAACTATCCCAAAACTAACCCTAATCTAAATTCTCAAAAAATAAATAACGAAAAAATGCACAAATGACTTTTCCGCATTTTCGTTTCATTCTTTTTAACTTAAAGGGGCCCTGCATTTGAAATAGGCTATTATTTAAATAATCCGGAATATTTTTCTGAACACGTTATCGAAAGTTCTGTCCAGAAATTCCTCACCGTTCTTGAGATATCCTCTAAAATCCGCTAATACTCAGCTAATCCGTGACGTCACTTGCCCGAGTTTGGCTGAGTTTGTATGGGCTGTGTAAGGTATAGAGTAGACAGTCTTGAATAAAATAGGGTATAATTCACTTAATTTAGACAAGGATAAACATTCAAAACTGTTGCCTAGCTACTCAATACCTTACACAGCCCATACAAACTCAGCCAAACTCGGGCAAGTTTACGTCACGGATCAGCGGAGTATTAGCGGATTTTAGAGGATATCTCAAGAACGGTGAGGAATTTCTGGACAGAACTTTCGATAACGTGTTCAGAAAAATATTCCGGATTATTTAAATAATAGCCTATTTCAAATGAAGGGCCCCTTTAAATGAAGGCGATGATCGATAATGGAGCGGCGTAAATTCAACTGAAATTCAATACTTAAGTTTAACCTGACCGCATTATTCATGTGCAATTGCGATCACTAGTTCCCTTGGTGACGTTATTGAGCTGTAGTTAAGCTTTTTATGCTTTATACTATCAAGAACAAACCAATCAGCAATGTAACGCTCCACTCCCGACAGCTATGGTCCCACTCGCCAGCGCTTTGAGCCCACTCGTTTATTTAAATTGTTGAAGTTTGTTTCGAAATTTTTCTAAAAGGGAACCGGATTGTCACGCTTAGCGCTTCATAATTTCATTTTTACCGCTTTTGGCGCTGTGCTGTGCAACCGCATAACTGGTCAACATTGGAGCATTATATCGGCAGACAAACAACTTCTAACGTTGTTGTAAATTAAAAACATTTGTGAAAACCAACGATCTTCGGAGAATTTCGTCAACATCAGGCAAAACTTTCCCTTCTTCGTTGGATGTACACTAGATTTCACGGAGCAATCAAGTCTAAGGTTATGAAAATCTGTTTAAGAAACGGACCAACATGAAACAAATCCGAGTATACGACAATTTTGATGCAATTTATAAGAATTTTTACAAACCGTTGTGGAAATTTTGAAGACAAATGTAGATTCAAAATCCTCGGCGGGTTAATTAGAACTTAGAGGCTTTTGCCACTGAGCTTCACACACTCAACTAACGCCATTCAAAATGCTTTAATTCTTTTCAATGTTGCGATTGCGCTACAGTTATCATTGTTTGCTTATCTCCATCTTCTGCGCATGATTATGAACTTTAAGCGGGTAATGTAAAAAGAAAAATTGTTCGATTAAAAATAGGAATTTACTGGTTTTGCAATAAAAAGTGACAGAGAGCTAAATTTCCTGAACTCGAAGCTATTAAAAATAGAATTGTAATTAAAGATTGAAATTCATGCCAACATAATTGGTGCCCCAAATAAGAAATTTAGCAGAATGATTTCTTCCTACTAAACCTTTTAAGCAAAGTTCCAGCCCCTCTAATCCCACTTATCAACTGCAGCATCAAATCTGATTAAAGTTGTCTCATCTCATTTTAACCACGACTGCACGGCGTAACATGACCCCGTCCGCGATCTTTGTTTGAATGACTTTTTTCATTTTCGTCAATTTCAAAAAACAATCCAAGAACACCCCCGGAAAAATAAACACGCAAAAATTTCCATTGTAAAAATGCAGAAAAAGATTTTTACTCATAATGGCAGTTTCGATTCCTGGTGTTGTTGTTAATCTTCTAACTAATTTGCTTTAAAATTAGTTTTGCGTCTGCGTTCATTTTTTGTGCGTTCTGATAACAAATTAACTAAGTTTCAATGAATATTGAACAATTTTGCAGCTTTTAACTTCCAGAATTTATTGAAAACGTTGCTGCTATGAGAAGGCTTTAGCCATCTAATTAAAATGCACTAATTTTGCCGAGTAATGCTAGTAAAAAGTACAAAGTACAAACTCCTGATCTCTAAAAAGCACTTATATGTTGCACATCAGACATAAAGCATGTCTCACTAGAAGTAATTTAAATTTTGACAACGTTCAACTTTTATATCTGAAAACTATGCAAAATTTTCATTCAAATTTTGTTAAGCATTGCACATTTTTCTCCAAAACTTGCTTAGTGGCATGAAACTTCGTTTACAGACTCCATCAAGGGCATCCAGCAGATGAAGGTTCCGCCCCGAGGGTCCCTTCTGTAATCTAATACAAATGTCTTGATCTGGCGTGTAACCATAATTTTGCTGAGAGGCACCGACTTCAAATTTAAAGCTAAAAGTTGTTTGCAGCTCACAGATCGGCTTTTGTTTTGCTATTTTTCGAAATAAGTAGCCATTATAACGCCATTTCTATGACATTTTGCACAGCTGTAGTCTTGTAAAGCCATGTGAAAGAACTAATTGTTAGGATATGGATCAACCCCTTAACAGAGTTGTAACCCCTTCAACCCCTTTTAGTTCCTTATTAAGTTCAAAACACGTCTAAAAGCATGCTTATTTGGATTAAATTTTGCAAGAAACCGAGCTACCGGCCAGTTGGTCGAGAGGTAACGCGTTCCTCTCTGGAGCGGGAGGTTTGAGGTTAAATCTCGGACCGGTCAAATTGGACACAGTGTTGCCAATGGCTCGCCACCGTTGCGACATTTCTTCGAATGGAGCTGTGTTGCCCGGGCGCAATGACCCGCCAACTCGTTACACTCTCCGGCGTATTACAGCGAGTATAATAAAAGATTTGATTTTGATTTTGAAGTAACCGAGTTAATGTGATTTCAGACACTTATTTTGCCGCGCAAAATTCTGCTTGCGCCATTAGCCGCGATGTTCTTCAACTTGTTGGGTACTGGCACGTATCTCTTTAGGAACTATCAAGGAGGCGTGATAAGCCAGATATTGACAAGCTTTCGTCAAGCTGACCCCTTCAGCCTAAAATGCTCCTGCGTCAACTTGGATGTAAAGATAGATTTTGGAGTTAGTCTGCAAGAGATTAGATTATGTAAAAGCTTAAAATGCGTTGATTTTCGGGGGTACGCCCCAAACCCTGCTGGGAGACCTTGCAGCGTTTCTCCAATTCCCCTTGTTAAAGTTAGCTGCATTTCAAGTTTTGAACATACTGTTACAATATATCATTATATTAGGGCTAGTTTTTTCAATAAAGTCAAGTTTTTGGTTGTAATAAGTTATTGGAATAATGTGATTTTTTGCAAAAACTCTGGATAGAAAGAGACAGTTTCATATTCTTAATTTGATAAGCCAATAAAAAGTCAATTTTTTACCATTAGGTTACAATTCTTTTTATAGGGCAATAAAGTCAAAGTCTTGTAATTATCACTCATTCTTCAGTTTATCACCCATAAATAGCAGCAGCCAGGCGCGTAGCCAGAAATCTGCAATTGGGGGGATGTTGAGGAGTGTCTGGGAGTAGTGCCTCAGTGTTCGGAGATTTTGTAATTTTTTGCAAAATTATCTTAATTTTCAGCCAATTTTGATAAAATTAATGTTTTTGAAACATCGCATAAAAATTAGGATTGGCTGCAAAAACAGGATTAAACTGGATGCGTAAATATAGACTACGTGGACTGAGCTAACGTAATTGCAAAATTTTAGTCGTTTTGTTACAAGCCATTAATATGATTAAATTCTATATAATTTGAAAAAAACTCACAAGTATTAACCTAATTCGTGTGCATTTTATAAAGAAAGGTAATTTGGGGCAAGGGCCTAATGGAACAAGATTTAAGAGAAGTGATTAGTAATTAACTAATTTAAATAGACTACTGAATACCCCCTCCCCATTCGTAATTTGTTTAGTGAAACCTACGTTAGATATTTTGCATCAACCAATCGAATTTCTCTGTTTATTTTTAGCCATTTTCAAAGTTTTAATGATTTGTAAGCTTTATTTTTGACAAATATTAGCTCTCCCCTTAAATAAATCTTTAAAAAGTGTCTTTAAACCACTTTACTAAAGTCCATATCACTTCAAAAAGCTGTATCAAAAGTGCAAAAAACTTGGTGTTTTTCATATTGCGCATTTTGGTCGACAGGCCAATGGTGGGGGGGGGCTATAGCTTGATGGAACTCCTGGAAATAGCAGAAACTCTATCTATCGGTTATTCTCTGATGCTGCACAATATCTGGTGGCTGCAGATGTAGCACTGAAATCTCTGCATCCTAGCTGTTTCACGCTACATGCACAGCACATATTGCGAAATTGTGCTATGACTGTCAGATTTTACTTTGAAGACGTTAATCAGCTAATTTTCAGAGGTCAAATTAGTAAAAATTAAAAACAAAGACACTAAAGCCGAATTCGCAACTACAGCCAGGGACAAAAGTTTAAGACCACCCTTCAAAAATGCAGTTTTGACAATTTGCTTTTAAAAAAGTGAAACAAAAGGCTTAGTAGCTATTTTAATTTTTGGTTTGACAACAACATGAACTACCTATAGCGTTTAACAACCAAGTATTTAAATCTCAAAATCTTTTTTGCCTTTTTTTAAACATATCTGAGTATTAAATTTTTGTTAAAAATTGGAGTAAAATCGCAAATGCTATTACATTACAGTCCAACTTGTGTTCAAAAAAAGCGTTTTAAACCTTGCGTCTCGTGCATATTGAAAAGTAAAAGACGTTTGCACAACGACGTGTTAATCTTAATGAATTTGTCAAAACAAAAGGGAAAAAATCTTTTAGATTCCCCTTCGAAAAGGAACTAATAAAGTTGAATGAAAGAGATATTTGAAAATACTATTTCAATGGTGTTTTTGTTGCTTGTACAGCTGTAAACTTCAAAAGTGAAATCTAACCTAACTCATTTATTTTCCAAACTATTTTTACAGTGTATTGCACAATGCATAATCAACACGATCAATTTGAAATAGCTCTTCAGTTAAACTTCAAACTTTTGATTTTTAGGTGCGCTGGTCTGAAAAACTACCTTTGCTTACTTCGACAAATTCGTTAAAATTACCATCTATTTTTGTTTGGACGTCTTTTACTTTCCAATGTGGCGAGAATTAAGTTTAAAGCGCGTTTTCGAACTCCGATTAGGCTGCAATATAAACAGTATTTTCAGTTTTACCCCAATTTTGAGCAAAAATTTAAGATTCAAGAACATTGAAAAAACGCAAAAAGTTTTTGCAATTTAAATGCTTAGTTGTTAAACGCTATTGGCAGCACATTTTGCTGTCAAACCAAAATTGAAAGAGGCTAAGAAACTTTTCATATAACTTTTTTTATGGACAGGTTGTCCACACTTAAATTTTTAAAAGAGTGGTTGGTCTTAAACTTTCGTCCCCGACTGTATAATTTACCCTCCAAAGCCTGTTCTTAAAAGATGGGGTAAGAAAACTGGTTGAAGGCTACTTTATATACAAAAAGAATTAATCTGAAGTGAAAGCGATTGTGCAACGTTTTGAAGGGGCTGGTGTTTTGGTAATCTAAGCAAAAGTTAGTTCAAACACTTAGTTTAGCTATAAGTCAGTGTAAAGTCTTGAGAAGATTTCAAGTGGCTATGGAGATTTACTTAACTTCATACTAATAATTCAAAACGAGCTTATAATTGTAGACAGTTGTTTCTGTTGAGGTTGTCACTTCGCCGCAAAACATGAGAGCGATCGAAAGCGATTAAAGCGCGGAAGAGCGGTTTAAAAAGCGAGCGAACGGTGGGAAGCTGTTTCTAAAAAATAGCAAAAACCTGGCTTTAGGTGCTGAAGAGTCAGTATTTTAAACCTAGAGTATTACGGTTCTAACTTACCAAACAAGTAGAAAGATTAACACCATAAAGAGGGACGAGATGCTAACATGTTAGCGTAAATCTCTAACTAGATCAAGGAGTCGAAAAATTACTTTAATATAGCCCTAAGTTATTCGTAAACATACGAACAACATAACAATAAGTAAACGTGTGTACGTTTCGAAAGAGTGTGTCCAGCCACTTGCAGGAAGAAGGATATCCAAAATAGAAAGTAAATCCAACTGGGAAAGCTCAGAGAAAAATGGTAGTTGCCCAGACCATAGTCAGAAACAGAATGAAAGTAAATCGAGAAGTATCAAAGCAGCAAGCTGGCAAAGCGCCGAGCAGAAGGTAAGCAAATTAGTAATTATGCAAATTGCGAGAAGCAAAAGAAACAGCAAACTGGCTGGTTCTTGTGAGGTGAAACATCACGTGTTAGCAGTAATACGTAGGGAAGCGATTTCTGCTCGACTGGAAACAGACAAGGCCTGGTTCGGTATCCACTGCAGCTGACGCGATGTAACAACCAGCTTTTCAAAATCAAATTACAACATTATTATCACGATTTTACACTTTACCCCGTCCACCTGCGGACTAGTTTGCAGTGTTACTATTTTTCGTAACACTTAACGACTTATTTCGCAATAGCACTTAGACTTGCTTTCCAAATTTTGTTAAGAATTTGAATCCTTTGGTTTATTAAATGTTTGTTTTAAAGTAAAATCTTGAAAAAGTCAAGAGATATCTTCCATTCAGTCGAAGTTTTGTTAGACCAATAAAGCCAATTTTTGTAATTTTAAGTCAATTTTTTTGATTTCTGAGGTGAATAAAACTTGCCTAATCATTATTAACTTATTTTGAAACACAAACGCCTTTTTATGAATTCTTCTTTTTCTTGTTATTGCTCTAAAATAATGCAAAGTGACCATTTGTCACAACGACAATAGTTTTTTTTTGCTATTGAAGACAAAAATTATAGCGGGTTTTTGACAAGTTCTTTTGAAAATTTATGCCTTGCTTTTTTGTTGACTTTGTCCTCCCCAACCATTTCAAGCTGGCCCAGCCCAAGTATAGTCTAGTGTTACGTGGAAATAAGTTGGGTTAGCCAATGGCTAAATGCAATCAGTTTTTTATTACTCTTTCCAGTGCAATTTTTGGCATAAGGCAAAGTACTGAATTTACAGTTTCGAAAAGTTGACTGGATAACTGTAAGCTTTTTCTCACCTGGTGGCAAATATTGCGTAGCTTTTAAACTAATTATACTGTAGCTGGATATTATGCATATAGCGCAACCAATCTTTTTACCATTAAATTTTAATTGTAAGTACAGTTTATTCACCAAGTTGCCTTGGCAAGGAAACAGCAAAAAAACCTTTTGATTTTCGAGTCAAGCTGCCACCTGCCCACCTGTCTACCACACACGGTGGAGGCTTTACGTTGTCCCTTTAATTGCTGAACGTCAAACAGAAAAGGTGTGAATACGAATTTTTGTATTCCTTGGTTTGATCCAACCGGGAATAAAACCAGTGCCTGTCGTTCCAGTAGCAGACGCTTTCTCCACTAGACCACTGATCAATTAATCAACTATGCATATCTTATGTACAACTACGCATATCTTATATAGGGACTTCAATTATACCATGGCCGAGCCATGACTTATCAACTATAAATTCAAAACCTGAAACCGCCACGAATGTGTGTACGTTCAGATCATTGGCAACATATTTAATCTCTGCACCGCTTAACTTTTACTGGTGCAACACAGACAAACCCAATGTACTATAAACGAAATTTCTTTGGATGCAAGAAATTTGACAAAAGTAAAAGTAAATTATCGTGGTTCGCTTCAGCGAAGGCGCGTTTCGTCCATTGTCCTACAGGTGCATGGAATCCGACGTTGAAAACCGATAACTACTTTTGGTCAATATCATAGGTTCATAAAAAATGCGGAACAGTAAACACTAATATTACCGCCAGTTGAGGAAAATTGTAAAACTTAAAAAGGAGCTAAAAGCGATTGAAAATATAGAATAAGTTCGCTAGTCAAAAGATAACACCGTTTGAATTTTTACAGGAAGTAACAAAAAAAATTTTGAATAAAGCAGGCAATGGTTGTTTGTCAGAGTACTGGTTGCGCCATTTTCTGGAAAACATATTACCACACAAATAACTACTGCGCATTGTAAAACACTGCTAAAGGGACCTTACGTAGCAGTGATAAATGCTCTACTTGGCAGTCGGCTAAGTTATTACTTGTCAAGCTTGAGGCCATCAATCAGCAAGCGCGTAGCAAGCAAAGTGTAGGGTGGTGATATGACTTATTAGTGAACAAACATGATCAATACTGTGGAAGGAATCGATGATGAATTCACACTTGCCCAGCTCAGGAACAATACTTGTTGTGATGAGTCAGGTAAAGAAACCAACCCAGCAAAGGCAGCCGAAATCCTACATCAAATTGGACTGATTTATGGAAAGAGGAGCCCGGACAAAATCTCACTCATTAAAAGTGCTGGGTTGTTGAACGCTGCCATTGTTAGGAATCCGTCGAACGTTTCACAAATCACATCCGATCTTTACGTATTATGCCGCCATATTCTCGAACAATGAAACGCAAACGACCAAGCTGCAGATTTGGTCGGAAAAAGTAAACAAGTCAAAGTTTTGATCACAAGTATGAGAAAAAAAGTGAAAAAATTTCTGAAAAACAAAGTTCTAAAAATTTCAAAAATATCCTCTGAAACAAAACCAACTACTCAGAGTAAAATGAAAACATCGGCTATTCATCGATTCAACACATTAATTACATACAAATACAAACAAATTATGGTCGAAATAAGTCAATATTGTGAACAAGTAATGGGAAAACCCCCTTGTCAATATGCTATTGTGGGAATGGGTTCTCTTGCTCGTGAGGAAATCACACCCTACTCGGATTTTGAGCATATTATTATGTTTAATGACAAAAACTGCAAATCATATTTAGAATATTTCAAGTGGTTTTCACTAATTTTCCACATTGTTGTTTTAAATGTGCAGGAAACTATTGTGCCCAGTTTGAACATTGCAATGAATGGCAAAGAATCAAGTTTAGGAGACTGGTTTTACGATGGCGTTACACCTCGAGGCATTTCGTTTGATGGAATGATGCCACATGCATGTAAGTTTCCATTGGGCAGACAACAACACACCAAAAACAAGCAATTTGTCACTGAACCCATCAAAGCAGTTGATGAAATGTTGGAATATCTCAGTTCTGACGCAGATTTGAAAAACGGTTATCATTTGGCTGACATATTAACAAAAACATGTTTTGCGTTTGGAAATGAGGACATTTTTAAACAGTTTGTAGATGATGCTCGAATTTACCATAACACAAAATCACAAACAGACACCATCAATGATATCAAAAACCAGTTGAAACAAGATTTGAACAACTTTTCGACACGGTTTCGATTGAGCAAATTGAAATCACAACACACAATCAACATCAAACAACTCGCTTATCGCAGCACAACCATATTCATTTCAGCGTTGGCCAGGAAACGCAATATTTCAGCAACCTCATATTTTGGTATCATTGACAAAATTGCAAACAACAAACAAATAACGCAAAACACAGCTGACAAATTAAAACTCGCGATTGCAATTGCATGTGAAATGAGGTTAAGAGTTTATATTGAAAAGAATTGTCAATGCGACAACGCCATTGATTTGAAACAAGATGGCATTGAGACGTTCTTGGATATTGCAGGAATGACATGCACAATTAACTACTTTCAAAGTCCATATTGTTTGCAATGTGATGTGGCAAAGCAGCTTAACTTTACCAAACTTCACTTTTATACCGATCCACAATTAATCAACATCACAATTGGTTTAGCATTTGGAATGAAAGATTTTACAAGTTTTTCTGAAGACTTGCAAAAACAAATTTGGGATTCAAATAAATTTGATTTTGATGCATGCATTGAACAACTTGAATCAAAAATGAAATTGAGTCCAATAAAAGTCAAAACTTTTGAGCAGAAAACATTTCAAAAAGTGTTCAGTTTTTTTCGCAACACCTCTGCCAGTTCTTCAAGCCAAACTGACCTAAATCATCAACAAATCAGATATGTCGCAGATTATTTGATGTCAGCAGATATATATGATGAAGCTGCAGAATTTTACAAACAATTGCTAAACATCTACGAATACAAATCGATAGAAAATAACCGTGATTATGACGTTGCACGGCCAAACTATCAAATTGGACATTGTTTGAATAAATTAAATAAGCCGGCAGAAGCGTTGATGTATTTGCGAAGAGCCCTTGAAATCACAGAAATTTATCCCACAACTTTGGACGTGATTGGGATGTTGCCCGCACACTTAATACCATAGGTAACTGTAATATTGGTTTGCATAACTACGATGAAGCGTTAACAAATCTAAACCGAGCACTTCAAATCGAACAAATTACAACTCTGAATGCGAATACCGATCGGGATGTTGCCAGCACACTTAACAGCATTGGTGTGTGTCGTATTGGTTTGCATAACTATGATGAAGCATTAACAAATCTAAACCAAGCACATGAAATCAAACAAAATACAACTATGAATATGGATACCGATCGGGATGTTGCCAGCACACTTAACAACATTGGTAACTGACTAACTGTCATATTGGTTTGCATAACTACGATGAAGCGTTAACAAATCTAAACCGAGCACTTGCAATCAAACAAAATACAACTCTGAATGCGAATAACGATCGGGATGTTGTTAGCACACTTAACAACATTGGTGTGTGTCATATTGGTTTGCATAACTACAATGAAGCGTTAACAAATCTAAACCGAGCACTTGCAATCAAACAAAATACAACTCTGAATGCGAATAACGATCGGGATGTTGCGAACACGCTTAATGATATTGGTAACTGTCGTAAAGAATTGTATGACTATGATAAAACGTTAGCCAATCTAATCCGAGCACTTGCAATCGAACAAAATACAGCTCTAAATGCGGATACCGATCGGGATGTTGCCGCCACGCTTAATAACATTAGTAGGTGTCATATTGATTTGCATAACTACGATGAAGCGTTAACAAATCTAAACCGAGCACTTGCAATCGAACAAAATACAACTCTGAATGCGGATACCGATCGGGATGTTGCCACCACACTTCATAACATTGGTTACTGTCATATTGATTTGCATAACTACGATGAAGCGTTAACAAATCTAAACTGATCACTTGAAATCAAACAAAATACAACTCTGAATGCAGATACCGATCGGGATGTTGCCACCACACTTCATAACATTGGTTACTGTCATATTGGTTTGCATAACTACGATGAAGCGTTAGTGAATCTAAATCGAGCTCTAGAAATCAAACTAAATGCAACTCTGAATGCGGATACCGATCGGCAGAGCTGGGCAAGTCTGCAAGTTAGTCCGCAAGTCCGCAAACCCGCAATTGCGGACTAACGAAAAAAGTTGCGGACATGCGGACTTGCGGACTTTGGCAGTTTAAATTGCGGACTTGCGGTTGCGGACTATTTTTAATTTTAGTCCGCAATTCCGCAAGTTTTATACAAATATTGAAATTACTTTTTATTTTTGTGAAATATTCATGTTTTTACCCAGTCAAACATCAGAAATCAGTTTAATTTTTTCGAGTTCAAGTTCGGCAAAAATATCAAGTTTTTCAAGTTTAGGCTGACAAAAATACTAAGTCTGCTTTTCGACTTAATCGCTTTCCTTTTGTAAACATGCTCTATTTTTGAGTTCGGCACATCAAACGACTTTTTTCGAGTTTAAGTTCTATTTGGCAGCCCTTGTTCAAAGTATAGCTTTGTTGTTTTTTACCGTGAGCTCACAAAATTAGTCACTGATGTATTATTTTTTGTACTGGTAGCCAGTGCCGTCGCCACGGTGGGGCCAAGGGGCGCCGTACCCCCCTAACGACAGCTTGTGCCCCCCCATTGAGGTTTACTCAGAAGCTTTTTTGCAGCATCACATGACGACAAGACAACAGGCAATAATAGAAAACGGAATAATAATTTTCAAACATAAATCTCATTTGAAGTTTTCTCGATTGTTTGCAGAATTGCTGCCACCAACTGCTGTCCATAAATGTTACCCAATAATCCATCTTGTTAACACGCCTTTACGGATGTGCCGCGAAATAGGGATGTATGGCTATAAAAGCGTTACCGGTATTTCGTTAGTGATTATGGCATGAAGCAATACGTAAAAATATTTTTTTAAAAGACCAGCTGTTTTTTTTAGAGCACACTCAAGATTTATTTTAGGTCACAGTCAGTTGTGCAACCTGGGGAAAGGGGCTAAGGGGGCATCAGTCCCATTTAGCCAAGTCATTTAGAAAATATAACCAAAAAAAGAATGAGCGTTTAAACGTGTTTTGGACTTGGCCTAATGTATATAGGAGCTCAAGAGGCTAGACAATTTAAATCTTTTAATTACGTCGGAATTTTAGCTATTTACTCTAATTATTGATATGGTTTTAAAACGTGCGAAATGTGATTTAAATGGCGTTAAAATCTCTGTTTTTGCCGCAGAATCGCAAAAATCACCCAGCAGCTGTGGGGCTCTGCCCCCTTTGTGACACGCTTTAGTTGCAACGGTTTGTTCAGCACGGGACTTAAATTAGACAATTTTTGTGCAAAAAACATTTAGTTTTGGTTTAAGCCACCCTCTCGCTAAGCAAAACCCTGGTTGTGCTTCTGGTCGCATTTACTCATGCAGACAGATTTTTCAAGCAAATGTACGGGCCACATACGAAATGAGCTATAAACGCTGCCGGGCTTATAAGTGTCTTCTTTTCAAAGATGAATACAAAATAGTAGCTTTAAAATATCAGTTTTTATGTGCATAAGTTCAGTCTATTTTTTTTTGTGCCCCCCATTTTCGGGTAAGGCCCCCTCACTTCGTTTGGTTTGGCAACGGGAATGCTGGTAGCGCGTGGTTATTTCGTTCCTACAGTATTTATCGAAACTAGGGACTGAAAATTTAGTGATGCGATTAGTGATATGAGCGTTTTTTTGTCTTCTACTACGTTTGCCTTTTCCTGCCTTCAAAAATAAGCTGTTTTAGAATATCTTGTTGTAAGCGGAAATACGGATTGTGCTTTGCTATTTGATGGCTTCTCATGGTAACCCAGTGGCTTTTAATCTTTGGATCCCTAGCTTCATTGTAGCATTTTTAGGGGTTCGTCGGTGGGTTGTGCATTATGCTTCCATGCAGTTTAGGCACTTACTAAATAAGCATAAGCGCAACCAGGAGGGCTGGGGGCTACAACCCCACTTAGCCAAGTCACTTAAAAACTTTAACCAAGAATACAAGCGTTTAAATCTGTTTTGAGTTGGACCTGAGAGTAAAAGGGGCTGGGCAATTCTTAAGTTTGCCATCCGAAAAAAAAACACAGCTCAATAGCAAGCCTTACTGTGGTACATTTACTACCATCAATGATTGTGAGTAATTGCTTTTATTGCGTGGAATGTATCCACCATGCGCTTGCTATACTTCCCACAAGTCACAAATTTTGACTTATGTTTGCTAATCAACTATGAGCAGATCAGTTCGGGACATGGTTGATAGCAAAACTCTTCTACTCGGTTCATAAAAAGCTGCGGACTTGCGGTGCGGACTTCTAATATTACAAAGTTGCGGACTTGTGGTTGCGGACTTCAAGAATTACGAAGTTGCGAACTTGCGGTTGCGGACTAAGCTTTTTAACGTACAAATGCGGATTTGCGGTTGCGGATTAAGAAAATTGAAATTTGGATGCGGATTTGCGGACTGCGCACTTAAAAAGAAAACTTGCGGTGTCCAGCACTGCCGATCGGTATGTTGCCAGCACACTTAATATGATTGGTTACTGCCATATTGGTTTGTGTAACTACGATGAAGCGTTAACAAATCTAAACCGAACTCTAGAAATCAAACAAGATACCACTCTGCTTGCGGATACCAATCGGGATGTTGCCAGCACACTAAATACCATTGCTTACTGCCATATGGGGTTATATAACTACGATGAAGTGTTAGCTAGTCCAAACCGAGCATTTGAAATCAAACAAAATAGTAGGCTACTCTGAATATGGATACCGATAGGGATGTTGCCAGCACACTTAATACCATTGGTTACTGCCATATTCATTTGCATAACTACGATGAAGCGTTAACAAATCTAAACCGAGCACTTGAAATCGAACAAAATACAACTCTGAATGCGGATACCGATCGGGATGTCGCCATTACACTTCATAACATTGGTAACTGTCATATTGATCTGCATAACTGCGATAAAGTGTTAACAAATCTAAACCGAGCCCTTGAAATCTATCATAACACATCTCTTGATCTAGACAGGGATTGTAGTTTCGCTAATACACAAGGTGAGATCGGTAGATGTCTGACTGGTTTGCTGCAGTACGACAATTCATGGAATTGTTTGCAAAAGTCACTAAAAATTTTTCAAAATACAACTCCAAACGAAGAAAAAGATATCGACATTGCTGAGAAATTCAATTACATGGGCGAATGTCTGATGGGAAAACAACAACATGCGGAAGCGCTCATCTACTTACAAAAAGCCCGTGAAATTTATCAAGTCAGATTTTTTGCGGGAGAAAAATCTACCTTGCCACAGCTTTTAATAACACGGGCATATGTTTGATGGAATTGCAAGAATATGGAGATGCTTTGAACCGTTTCAAACAATCGCTTAAAATTTACGAAAAGTTTCCATTAAACGAGCACATAGAGAGCAAAATTGAATCACTTCGTTGCAAAATAGACAAATGCTTATTAAAACTTGGTTGATTTATTGCCAGGACGGAACTAAAGTCAGCACAAACACAGAACAAGTAGTAATGCACATTACCTGCGATACAACGGCCGGGAGACAACCCCAGACCATGCGAGTGAGAATCGTTTTTTCATTTTAGAAGTATTACGCGTTTATGAATGTATATTTTTCTTACTTGGCTTGTTTTTGAAAAATATGCATGAATCCTAAGGACTCAAATATTGGCTACTTTAAAATAATTGATAACATGAAGTTGGTAAGGCTACTTAACTGTAGCTAATTCACACTGTCGTAGGAAGATCACTCCTTTGGCTTCCTTTATCTTTTGATCCATGACGTCTAATCCAAACCTGCCCAACACCAGGGCATGGTGATGAGTCTATGTGGGAGTTTGTGAAGGAACTATTTGGCAGTACTTAACTAACAACATGGCATTGATTATTAAATGAATTAAAAAACATGACAAAAAACATGAATATCTAGGAATATGGATGGAAGGCAATTTCGTGCTTTTGTTTAGCAGATTTAAAAACAAAAGTCAAACTTCAAAAAAAAAATCGAATTGTAACATGCTATAGTACGACAAACTTTCTAACTTGCAGAGCCTGTCTCCGCGCCTTTGTGCCGGAATATATTAGCTAAAGGATGTCTCAACGGTGGCGAGTTGTTGTAAAATTTTTAATAAGAAAAATGTAATGTATTATCAAAGCGATAGAGAAGACGATTTCAAATCAAAATCAATTTTATATGCTGCATAAAAAGATTAAAATTCCGTAAGTGCACTGTTGTTGCTCAGAGAACTAAGGTAGTTTGGGGGCGCTCATTACCCTTCAAAAAATTTTTTTTCACTTGGCGGTTAAAAATTGCGATTAGTATTGGGTTGGTCTAATAAGAAGATATCAGAATTGGACGAAAAAATGAAATTTAGCATGATGAACCCAAGTCCAACTACAAAATTTTCGAAAAACTAAAAACAGCTCCAACTAAAAAAATGCAAACAATAAAAACAGGATATTACAGGGATTATCAATTTCTTTTTTTGTTTCGTTTCACAATAAAACTAAGATAACTACAATAAGATTGTCGCTTCAAGAAAGCGTAAGTTTGATTGTGACGCAACACCAACTCATAAATTAAAAATATAAAAATTTTAAGTGGGTCGCGGATTTTAAATATCATTGAATCACCAAGCCCTGTTTTTAACTCAGAAAAATCATGACCAGAAACTGAACGATACAAAAAAGTCTTGAAAACAAAAAGAGAGAAGTTTTAATGCAAATCACTCGCGGAATTAGTAACGACAGAGAGAATTGAATCCCGACCTTGTGAGTGAAAAACCGCTATCATCTTTATAACAAAACTTGTCTTTCTAAATTTGCAAAATGTGCTGCAAAATGTATTGGAAACGTATAGCTAATTTGCGCGGTCTAAAATTGAACTTAAGAATTGATGTTCGCACCGGTATCTCAACGCTATTGGTATTTTTGCTAACGCAATGACTTTGGAAACTTTACTTGCATATGACGTCATCGTAAAACCTCTCTTAGCAAACACCATTGTTTATTTTGCTGCAAATGTTCGAACCAATTTTGTTAACTCATTTTTTATTTGTTGTGTAGTATTTGTTTTAATTTTGCTTCTGTGCTGTGGTGTTTGATTTACGGTTTTGTGATTATGCTTCGAAAATACTGTATGGCTTGATTACAAAAAAATTGAATTGGCGTTTTACTGATTTGCCGTTTATTTATTTATCAGCTGGTCACGCTTATCACGGCGATGCTGGTTTGTGTTGCAGTTGAAAACGTTGTAAAAAAGAACTACTAAGTGATTTGGTCTGTTATAATTTGTGTTCTGATTACAAAGTTTTTTCATTTGCGCAAAATTGGCTGATTTTTAGCAAGATGTGTATTTTGATCGTCTTTTTCAACATCTTAAGGTGGATTTTTAATGTTGTTAATGCAGAAACGGCTCGCGTATATGAGCTGCGGTCTTGCAGCACCCTCAAGCAAAAACACAAACTTCTTTTTTTTTCAAATTTTTATTAACAAAATAAAACATTTAAAAATTTCGAAGCCATTTTGCTCGATTGTTGGCAAAAAAACAAAAAATACAAAAACAAAAGCAAAAACGATTTAAACGATCCATTACAATAACGCGGTAACACTGCTAGCTGTGCTGCTGCTTTCGCAGCTCTTTCTTCAGATCAAAAGTAAACATGAAAAGCGTTTGATATCGGAGAATTTTAAACTCATTCATAGCGAGGCAACATGCGCTGCTTTCTTTGAGCACCGACATTTACTTTTACGGCGACAGTTAATATCGTACTGTGCGCCTTTTTGTACTCAAATCTTTAATATCGTGCTGTGCGCCTTTTTGTATTCAAATAATTTGAAACCGTCAAACTATGAAAAATGGCCAGAAGAATGGTATTCGAGCCTCATTATTTTATTTGCTACACCAAAAAATTCAAAAAAAATTAAAAAAAAAACATAGTCAAAAGTCAGGTTAGCCAATCGCCATTTTTAAATTTCATTCCTCTTCAAAAGAAGGAACATTTACGCAACATTGAATGCTTAAAATTTGAACTTAACTGAAAAAAATTCTGGTACTTAGAACAAAAAATGCAAAAACCAGCAGAAAAAGTGTTAACTAAAACAGCAAAAATATCAGGTTGTAAAAGTAATGTTTAACAAGTGCTTGCTATATTTTTACGAAGTATTTAAATTCTAACAAGAAGCTGCTGAAAATACTTTTACAAGTCATTCTACTTTCATGGCAATATAGCTTATTAAATCTAACTACAATAAAGTTTAAATATTATCCTTATTTACAACACCCCAAACTTTCAAGTCACGAGCCGCCACTGTTTCGATGTTGTACTCTCTATTTTGCTGAACTACACGTGTTTGATACTCCTTACGTAAATGTTTATGAAAAAAAGAATACTGGTTTTTGTCATTTATTGTTTCGATTTTGTTTATGAGCTTGTTTCCATTTGCATTCCCACGTATCATATTCAAAGTAGCCTATGCATCATTGATTGTTCTGCTACTACCCACTGTCAATATCATGGCCCAGCAATGTATTACCCTTTTTGACAGACTCCACATTGTTAGGCTTCACTTATGATTATATATTGAGTGTAAATTTTTTATTTTCAATATCTTTTGTGTTTGTAAGCTTTTTTACTTTTGGTATTTTTAATTATCACTTATCTTATTTTTTTTGCTTTTTGTTGCATAATCGGTAATTGATTTGCTCGTTTACATACGTTCTGTTACACTTTGCTTTGCTGCATTTACATTTACACTTTAATGCATCTTGTTAGTTTTTTCCACTTTTTCTATTGCGTAGTAAGTGATTTGCTTGCTAACTTTATGTTCTGCGTCGCGTCTTTTACGCAAAACTTGACTGAGCTTCTATGCAGATCGACGGTTTGAGTGGAACGTGGTGGCTGTGGAACACCACCAAACATCATGTATCTGGTGCAACATAGTGGTAATATTTGTTGATGAGCCCAAAATCTTGATGTCATGACGTATGAACTAATTTTAATTAACAGATTTTAAATTTGCGTTCATTTGATTTTGTGTTCTGTGGTCAAGTTTTGATCGTCGTTATTTTTAACGGTCGTTTTATTTTTTATCAAATGCAATGTTGGGACACCAGTGTGACATAAGCTACAGCGCTTAAATAGAGGAAAATTTTCAACCACAAATAGCAAGATCCTATCGACGCCCAATCTACGCCACTTCCAATCCTTTTCTTCGCACAAACCCACAATTTTGAAACCCGCTTTTAAAACCACCGCAGTTTTTTCGTAGAAGATTTTTTTCTGAAAGATTTCACTGATCCACTAAAAACGGAACGACCATTGTGTAGCTTCTAACCACTCACTATCTCAAGAAGTTATGAAATATTAATTGTTCCAAGTTCTTTGTTTTTATAATCAAGACAATTAATTAAAAAAGCAACAATAGCAAGTCTTCGAGATTTGAAAATCATGCCGCGCAGAATTTACATGGAATCATTTCATCACACCTTTGCTCAAATATTCATTACTCATTTACTGGGATTGTTGAATTAATGTACTAAAAATTAAGAACAATGATAACGTGTCATATCGGGCTAAAAACTACAGTATCTACTGCGTTGGGCAAAACTCACGCACAATAGCTAATTCAGTATATTTTGCGATAAAATTTTTTTAGATTAATTAATTAAAATGATTGAGAATTCGTTTGAATTGATTTTATTTCACATGTGAAGTCAGGCAGAAGCAAAAAAACATTATGTCACTAAATCACACAAAATTATTGTGGATAGTACATTTAGATAGTTTTGGGTCTCTGCTGGTACGAATTGATCATCGTATTAAAAATGTTTTGGAATTACGTTTGCACTATAATTACAGTACAGTACCGTACGACGTACAGTAATGCCTGTTGCATATATGGTGTGTGATGTTTGGCTCACCTTATAGAATTTAGCTTTAGAAGCGTTTGGTAATCAAAGGATGAATTTTTTGCAAAATTATGTCCCTCTGTTGGCTTCTTTCATGATTTACTTTCAATAAAGTAAATACATCTACAGTATGCCAATAAGCGGCCGCGGCGAAAGGCAAACACCAAGCACCGTGAAACTAAAAGCATCTTGAACAGCCATTTGCCAGAATGGACGATATTTGTACTTGCAGGCGTTAAAAAAAACATTGCGACAGTCGCTGTGGTGGTCTGATCTTTGACGTAAGAGTTGCCAGCCGAAAAAGGAGCAAAAGCAACTAACTTAACTGAATTGAACAATTGCCGGTAGAAAAGTCGACCGTTCTGGCGAATTTGTGATTCAAATTTAAAATTATAGATCTTCGTACTTTTCTGAATCAAAATACTACCCAAGCAGCCTTATTTCTCATTAAAAGTAAGCAAGTAAACGTAGCGACAAAAAAACTACTCAAAAAGTACCGTTACCGGAAAATACTTCTTAAGTAATACATATATGTCAGTGCCCGATGGTCATCACTAGGGCAAGTTTTTGTTGCACTAAGCAATTGAAAAAATTGCACTTATTTTTACCAAAGTTGCAAAAAGTTGTATTTATGCACAAACACACAGTAATTTACTCAAGAAATTTCTTTACATGTAATCCCAAATATTTGCAAACATTACTTGGGGAGAAATGGCGATCATTTACTTGCAGTTTGCCTAGCATATTAAAACTTCACTCCACAGTGCACGAAGTTATAAGCCTACTGTAGCGTCCAATACAACATTGAGACGCTGGTAATCCGTCACATAGCTTTTTGTTACGTAAATCAAGGACGATAGAACTGTACCAAAATAGTTTTATAGTATGTTTTTCAATCACATTAACATTTTGTGTCATGCTTAATAAAAATTGCTGTAAAAAGTTGCATGTACAACAGAAAAAATTTGCAAAAAGTTGCAATCTAAAATTCCTAAAAACAGCTTAAATTATTGTACTACGTAAATTCTTAGTATTTAAGAAGCTGTCGGAAGCTGTAAAAAAAGTTGCAAAAACTTGCCCTAGTCATTACTAAACCTCAGTGGACATTTGAGTTTATCGCAACAAAAGAAACTAAACGAAGTCTCCAATTGCATGATGGTGTCAGAAAGTTTCAGCAAGTAAATGAGAAGCTTACAAGAGTTTGTGTGAGAAGCCTTAAATTTTAAAAGCTTTGGTTAGATTAATTCTGCATTTCTTTAAAGTTTCTCCATTCTTTCTCTTTGTGCAAAATTCGGATCATCTAAGCTGAGATTATTTGTTTAATTCATGATTTGATGACCGATTGAATTTAAATATAACTTTGCAGTATATAATGGGATCAGAGGGCAAAACCTCGAGCGACTGAAAACTAAAATATTTAATTCAATTAAATGGACTGCTATTATTTGAAGGTGCTGGTTGAAAATTGATCAAAAGTTGCAACTAATTTACAATCGCAAGCAGAAACTTCAAATCAAAATCAAATTTTTTATTATATTATACTCGCTGTATTACGCCAAACATGTAACGAGTTTGCGGGACCCATCTTCGAGTCATTGCGCTGAGGCAACACAACAGCTCCAATCGAAGAAATATCGAAGATATATTGCAGCGGTGGCCAGCCGTTGGCAACACTGCGTTCGATTTGACCGGCACGAGATTTGAACCCAAGAACTCCGCGCCAAAGACGAAATCGTTACAGCCTGACCAACTGGCCGGTAAACAGAAACTTGTGCCTCCAATTTGGCACCGGTATCGGTTATGGCGCTCATCAGTTTGTATTGAACTTGTAGTTGATGAGCTTAAAAAGGCATTGAGGTGTAACTTTAACTCATTTATGGCCACACTAAACAAATTTTTTTCTTTTTAGTTTTTAATTAGGGAATTTTTCTTTTTCAGTGATTTCAGAATTTTAGTATTTTAATTTTTAGGGCTGATTTCAGAATTCTTTGACTTTTACATTCAAAGGTAATTGCATTTCTTTTTTCCGCAATTTGTAGCAATCCTGCCATTTTTTACAAAATGTTTGAATCATCCATTGGGTGTCAATAATGTGGACGCAGCTGTAATATTAGGAAAGCATAATTACTATGGTCGCAAGAACACATAAACTATCCCAAATCTCACCAAAATCTAAACCCTTAAACAAATAATAATGAATAATGCGCGATTGAATACTCGGTATTTTCGTTTTACTCTGTTTAACGAAAATGAAGATGCTGATCGATAATGGATCGGCACAGGGCTTAGCTAAACCTCATTACTTTAGTTGAATCTGATCGCCTTATTCATGTACATGTTTGGTATTTAGTTTCCTTGGTGGCGCTATGGAACTGTAGTTAAACTTTTCCTGACCGTTCCATTAAAAATAAACCAATCAGCAATATAACTGCTCACTCCCGACTGCTATGGGCCCACTCGTCAGCGCTTTGAGCTCACTCATTTCCTTCAATTGTTAACATTTGTTTTGAACTTTCTTTGAGAAGGAAACCGGATTATGATGCCATCTGCTGCTTAGTGCTTCGTAGTTTCAATTTTACCGCTTTTGGCGCTGTACAACCGCATAAATGGTCAACATTTGTGCATGAAATACTGGAAGACAAACAACTCCTAACATGGCTGTGAACTGAAAACATTCGTGAAAAGCAACAATCTTCAGAAAATTTTGTTTACATCAGGCAAAACCTTCCCCTTTCGTTGGATGTATAGTAGATTTAACGGAGCTATCAAGTCTAAAGTTATGAAAGTCCGGTTTCAAAAAAGGACCAACATAAGGCAAATCCCAACGCAGGAAAATTTTTGATGTAATCTATACGAATTTCTACAAGCAGTTGTGGAAATTTTGGTTACAAACCCGGATTCAAAATCCATGACGGGTAAATTAAAACTTAAAAATTTTTGCCCCGGAACTTCACGCACTCAAAAACCGTCATTAAAAAGTTTTAATTCTTTGCGATAACGCAATAAATTGCACCATAGTTATTATTGTTTGTTCATCTCCGTATTCTGCTTATGCATCATTATGAAAAATCTTTCGATTAAAAATAGGAATTTAATGGTTTTGCAATAAAAAGTGACAGAGTGCTAAATTTCCTAAACTCAAAACTATTAGAAGTGGAATTCTAATTGAAAATTAAAACTTATGCCAACATAGTTTTGTCTCAAAAAAGAAATTTAGCAGAGTGAATTCTTCCAACTAAAGCTTCCAAGCAAATTCATCCAGTCCCTCAAATCGGACTTTTAAACCACAGTAGTATTAAGTCTGATTAAAGTTGTCTCATCCTTCTCTTATCTCATTTAATTTTCACTTAAACTCATGCAAGCTTTTTTAATACTTTTGGTTTCCCATAATTTAGCATGAGTAAGCTATAGTCTTAAGCTTAGTGTAGAGGCGGCACCACGGAAAGGGCTGGGGAGGACAAGTCTTCCGTGATCACTTCTAGGTCCATTTTTCGATGCGATCAAATCCAATAAGTTTTTAGGGATATAAGAGTAGGGTAACGTCATTCAGTATGAGTTGGGTTTAACTTCTCCCAAATTTCCATTCGCTGTGTCGTAGCCTATTATAGTTACCGTTACATTCTTTGCAGATATTTCAAGTAGAGCTAATAAATCAATGTATAATTTGGCAGCACCTTTAAGCTTGTAATTGCGACAAAATAAACAAGAACCTATTTGCCACTGCGTTGATTTTGCATGGTATCATAGTTAAACACTTTGCTTGCAGAAATAATCAAAAACTTTGCTTATATGTGAAGGCTTTAGCAGTCCGATTAAAATTGATTAACGTCGCCTTGTTATGTTAGTAAAATGTACTGTACATTGTACATAATGTAAAACCCTGATCCCTAAAAAGCACTAATATGCTGGAGGTCTGACACAAACCATGTGTCACTAGATGCAATTTAAACTTCGATAACGTTCAAACTTTTATGTTCCTTTGCATAATAATGTGAATTAATTGGGTGATTGTTTCAAGTAACTCTAAAACCATACAAAATTTTTGTTCAAATTTCGTCAAGCATTGCCAAGTTTTCCTTCATCGCTCAGCGGCATGAAACTTTGTTCTCAAACCCTATCAAGAACCTTCAGCAAATGGAGGTTTCATCCCGAGGCTCCCTCCTTTAATCTAAAACAAATGTCTTGATCTGGCGCGTAACCAGGATTTTGCTAAGAGAAACGGGATTTGAATTCAAAGCTAAAATTTTGTCTGCATCTCACAGATTGGATTCTGTATTGGGATTTTGTTTAAAAGAGTAGCTTTTTTAACGCCATTTCTATGACATTTTGCACAGTTGTAGTCGTGTAGAGGCATTTAAAAGAACTAATTGCTAAGATTTGGATGAGCCCTTTGACGGAGTTATAGCCCCTTCAACACCGCTTCCTTCCTAGTCAAGTTCAAAACAGGTTTAAAAGCATGCTTATTTGGATTAAATTTTGCAAGTAACCGATCCAAGGCAGGTTTCCAATCCACAAATCTTCGTTTTCGTTTTATCGCTCTAAAACAAAGCAACGTGACCATAATTACAATGGTAATAGTTTTTTTTTGCTCTTGAACAAAAAAAATTAAAGCAATTTTTTGATAAACTCTTTTGAAAAATCATGCCTAGCATTTTTATTGACTTTTTTTTTCCGCAATCATTTTTACCTTCACCGCCCCAGAGTAGAGTAGTGTTACGTGGAAATAATTTGCGTTTGCCAGTAGTAAGGTGCAATCAGTTTTTTAATCTATTATGTTTACTGCTGGCCTCAGACAAACTACAGTACTTATAGATTAGATAGTTTGACAAGATGACTTTCAAGTTTTTCTGACGTGGTGGCAAAAATTGCATAGCTTTTAAATAATTGTACCGCATACCTGCATATTATGCATATAGCGCAACCAATCTTTTTAACCACTAAATTTTAATTTTAACCGTAACTACAGTTTACTTGCGAAGTTGCCTTGTCCACAAAACAGCAAAGAAATCTTTCGGTCTTTGAGTCAAGCTGTCACCTGCCCGTCTGTCTGCCACACACGATGGAGGCTTCACATGGTCACAATCTATTGCAAAACGTCAAGCAGGAAAGCTGTGAATACCAATTTTTTTAGTCTTTGGTTTGACTCGACCGGAAATCAAAGCCCTGTCTATCGCTTCAGTAGCAGATGCTCTCTCCACCCGACCACTGATTGGTCAAACAACTTATACGTATCTTATATACGACTTCAATTATACCACGGCCGGGCCCTGACTTACCAGCTTTGATTTCAAAACCTGAAACCGAGACGAATGCATGTACTGTACGTGCAAATCATTGACAACATATATATTCTCTGCACCGATCAATCTTTGCTGGTGCAACGCACACCAACCCAATGATCTATTAAAGATTTTTTTTTGTATACAAGAAATTTGACGAAAGCAAAAGCAAATTACCGTTATTCAGTTCAGCAAACGGCGTTTTGTTTATTGTTCTATCATTGTATCGAATCCGACGCTAAAATTGGTTAACTAGTATTAGCCAAAATTACAGGGTTACAAAAAATAAAGCGGAACAATAAACACTAATATTTTTGCCAGTTGAGAAAAATTGTTAAACTTAAAGAGGAGCTAAAAGCGTTCAAAAACATAAAATAGGTTTGTCCGTGAAAAGAAAACACTGTATGAATTACCACAGGACTTGATAAAAAAATTCTTGAATAAAGCTGGCAATGGTCGTGTCATTTCCTGGAAAACCTATTACGACACAAATAACTACTGTACATTTTAAAACACTGCAAGTGGAATGTTACGTAGCAGTGATAAATGCGCTACTTGGTAGTCGGCTAAGTTATTACTTGTCAAGCTTGAGGCTATCAATCAGCAAGTGCATAGGAAGCAAAGTACAGACTGGTCCTTAGAGTTATTAGCGAACAAACATGGGCGTTACAGTGGAAGGAATTGATGATGAATTCAGACTTGCTCAGCTCATGAAAGATACGTGTTGTGATGAGTCAGGTAAAGAAACCAACCCAGCAAGGGGAGCCGAAATCCTACATCAAATTGGACTGATTTATAGAAAGAGGAGCCCGGATAAAATCTCACTCATTAAAAGTGCTGGATTGTTGAACGCTGCCATTGTTAGGAATCCTTCGAACGTTTCACAAATCAAATCCGATCTTTCCGAGTTATGCCGCCATATTCTCCAAAAATCCAACGCAAACAGCCAAACTGCGGATTTGATCGGAAAAAGTAAACAAGTCAAAGTTTTGATTGCAGAACTGAGAAACGAAGTGAAAAAATTCCTGAAAAACAAAGTTCCAAAAATTTCCAAAATATCCCCCAAAATAAAACTAATAATAAGGTGTCAAAAGAAAACAACAGCAATTAAACTACTTAACAAACTCATTGCACACAAATACAAACAAATTATGGCCCAAATAAGCCAATATTGTGAGGACGTAATGGGCAAACCCCCTTGTGAATACGTTATAGTTGGAATGGGCTCTCTCGCTCGCGAAGAAATCACGCCCTACTCGGATTTTGAGCATATTATTCTCTTATGTGACGACAAGAACTTCAAATCACATTTAGAATATTTCAAGTGGCTGTCAGTGATTTTTCACATTGTTGTTTTAAACGTGCAGGAAACTATTGTGCCCAGTTTGAACATTGCTAGTTTAAATGACAATGAATCGAGATTAGGAAATTGGTTTTACGATGACGTAACACCACGAGGCGTATCCTTGGATGGAATGATGCCTCATGCATGTAAGTTTCCGCTGGGCAGACAACAACACACCAAAAACAAACAATTTACCACTGAACTCATCAAACCAGTTAGTGAAATGTTAGAATATCTCGGTTCCGACGCAGATTTGAAAAACGGTTATCATTTAGCTGACATATTAACAAAAACCTGTTTTGTGTTTGGAAATGAGGACATTTTCGAACAGTTTACAAATGGCGCCCAAAACTATCACAACACAAAATCACAAACAGACACCATCAACGAAATTAAAAAACAAATAAAACAAGATTTGGACAATTTTTCAACACGATTTCGATTGAGCAAATTGAAATCACAACACACAATCAACATTAAACAACTCGTGTATCGCAGCACTACTATATTCATTTCAGCGTTGTCCAGGAAACATAATATTTCAGCAAACTCATGTTTTGATATCATTGATGAGATGACAACAACCAACCAAACAACACAAAACACAGCTGATAAATTAAAATTTGCGGTTGCCATTGCATGTGAAATGAGGTTGAGGGTTTATACAGACAAGAAATCTCAATGTGACAACGCCATTAATTTGAAACAAGACGGCATTAAAAAGTTTTTGGATATTGTAGGTGTGGCATGCACAATCAACTACTTTCAAATTGCATATTGTTTGCAATGTGAGGTGGCAAAACAGCTTAAATTAACCAAACTTCACTTTTATACCGATCCACAATTAATCAACATCACAATTGGTTTAGCATTTGAAAAGAAAGATTTGACAAGTTTTTCTGAAGATTCGCAAAAGCAGGGGTGGGATTCAAATAAATTTGATTTTGATGCATGCATTGAACAACTTGAATCAGCAACAAAATTGAGTCCAATAAAATTCAAAACTTTTAAGCAGAAAGCATTTCAAAACTTGCTCAGTTTTCTCTGCAAATCAACTGCCAGTTCTTCAAGCTAAACTGACATAAATCCTCAACAAATCAGATATCTAGCAAATTATTTAATTTCAGCACATATATTTGATGAAGCTGTGGAATTTTACACACAATTGTTAAATTTCTATGAAAGCAAATCAAAAGACAATAACCGTGATTATGACGTTGCATGGACAAACAATCAAATTGGATATTGTTTGAATGAATTGAACAAACCGGGAGAAGCGATGAGTTATTTGCGACGAGCCCTTGAAATCACAGAAAAATTGTTTATGAAAGATGAACTTTGATTTTCGTGATTTATTGTTTTTATTGTTGTTTATGACCAATTGCTCTTTTTCCTTACCTCTATCATATTTTATGCAATACAGTCAAATCTCGTTACCATATCACATCATTACTAAGCCTCTCTCGCTACTGTACTACTTTTGATCGTCCCCAACAAAATTCAATAGAAATGAATACGAAATAAATTTACTATGCCACCCCTAAATCTCGTTTCTATGCCGCTTGAGATTTATGGATATACATCACTGTAGATAAACACAGCCTTGTGATGTGACAATGTATGTACTATCAAAACCGAACCAGATGATGCTGAAATGCTGGAGATCTGGAAAGCTCTGCCTGCCGAGGAAAAGATGCACGAAAACGAAGAAATTGCGCTGTCTGACTATCTTGGGCCGATGAGCACCTCGAGACTGGAAGATCTTTCACATCGGAAGAGATTGCGGAGGAAATGTTGGGCAGCAAGGAGCCGGTGAAAAGCGAAGATGATAAAGTAACTATCGAGAGAGAAATAAATTTTGTTCGAAAATGCACAGCTGGCATGGAGCACTGTCGGGAAGTTCATGCAGCAGAGAAGCGGGAACTTTGGTGTGATGCAAGCATGCAATTGCTTAGAAGACTAGATGCACGAGATCCGCCGAAAGAACATACGCCAGCTGACGATTCTTCAGAGTTTTGACTGAGCTAGATAACTTGAGAGAATACATTATCCTAATACCTGAAATTGCGCGCGGTTTGGTCGGACACACGCTCTTCGTTTGTAACAGAAATTCATTGATGATATTGAATACGCGTCTTTGACATCCGCATGATAGTGATGTTGGTAGCGGTTTTTGCGCACAAAAATAACACGAATTACTATAGGCCGAGCACTTAAACTACGCAGAAACCATAAAAACCAAATTTACACAAAAACACAAAACATAGGCCTACTTGCACGATAGTAGCAATCTAGTGGTAAGTTATAGCTTAACGGTACGGCCTTAACTGACACAATGGTAGATAATGTTAACATAATCAGCATGACTAGTTTCGTCATTTAGACAAAAAACTATAAACTTAACACTCACCAAAAATTCTTTGACCAAACTTGCTCTTTAACTATGGATCCTGGTCCAACTCACAATCAATTACTCTGCTGAAACTAAAGCACTAGCTGACAGTTAGCTTTTATTTGGCACTTTAGCATAGGCGTAGCCAGGATTTTTGATTGGGGGAAGGGGGGGGGGGCAAACCACAAATCACATCCAATGATGTCATCAGAAATTTTCGAAAGAGAATTTTTTGTGGTACAAAGATATTTTAAATTAGAAAATCAGGGCCCTTATAATGAAGTTTTGAAATAACGAGATTTTTCGACTTAATTTATCGAGTTTTTGAGAGAGATGCGAAAAACAAAAACAAAATGCGAAAAACAAAAACAAAATCACTCGAAAAACAAAATGCTATTATACTTTTGTCTCGGTGCGGCAATACTCGAGCTAGCTCGTATAGACGCAGCGGCACTACAGACAGGCTGATTAACGTAAAATGTGTAGCTTGCGTCACATTTTTCAAGGAATGCTTGCGATTTTTTGCTGTAAATTTGAAATATTAACAATTTTATTGAACTTTTGGCATAACAAGTCTATGATTTCGCAACATTTAGATGGTAACAGCAAGCCGCGAAGCCATTGGTTTAACATGCTTGTGGACTACTTTTTGCCGCTTTGGAAAATCTTTAACACGGCTTAAAACAAAATTGAGTGCTTTGCAATAAACATCGTAATTGCAGTATAGGCTAGCTGCACCAAATCTCTAATTTGCTGTCAAATGTTAAATCATTGTTGAAAATGAAAAATGAAGGAACGACTAAACGTTCATGATCGAGAAAAGGGAACATCGACGCAATGCTCTGTGGTATTGAAGGTAATCAAAAGCATGCCTTGGGGAACCTTGTACTTAATACTGCAAAAAATCAGCGGTAATTATCAAAATGTACCCAATAAATATAAGCTAGGCACCGGTAGAGCAGAGATGGAAACCGGTCGGGTTGTAACCCAACTTTGGGCCACCGCACAAAGCAAAAAAGTGCAAAATATACGTTAAAATCGCGCAATCAGGTTCTAATAAAGCATGCATGTGGAAGAGGCTTGTGCTACTTAGCATTTTAGCATCATTTTAATCAGCTTAAGAGTAGAAGTGGCGCAGATTTCAGCTTTTTTGGTATATGCTAAAATCTTGCCGCTTTGAAAAGCTTTTTTCAACTTAAATTTACCACACTCTACACTGGGCAAGAAAGACATAGCTCTTATTTTTTTATATCTAACTAGCCATGGCTTGTTCTGAAGTAGCAGCAATTCTACAAACCGCTGGGGCACACTATATTTTGAATGTTTTCTAGCCAATGTCATAACAGTGTAGTGTTTTCAATGAAAATAACGGACGCGTTGCGTTCATCGGGATAGTTATTCATAACGACTTCGTACTACCGATGAGTTTATTTATTGGTTTGACGTTTCGCTTTCCGAACCGAACCGGGAAACTTCTTCAGAACAATATTCGGCAGTGCTGCCTTTGCAGTTGCAAAAAGATAAATGAGAAAAAAACCACAGCAGAAGATAGGTAACAGTAAAAACATACTAACATCATAATACTTGTATTATTATACCCCAAAACATTCAAATGATGGAGCAAAGACATTATATAATATTGAACATTATGTCACTAACAGCGTGAAAAAAAGAAATATTGAAAAATTATGTCACTAACAGCGTGAAAAAAATATTCATAACAACTAGGCTGCTTCACTAACAGTTTGAGAAAGTATAAAAAGGATCTATTGCAAAACATTATGTATTGGAAAAGGTTTTTAGCTCCACAGAGATTTATATACGGACAGAACAATTAATATAAATCTCTGAGGAGCTAAAAAACTTTTCCGGTACTTAATGTGTTGCAATAGAACCTTTTCATACTTTCTCAAACTGTTAGTGAAGCAGCCTAGTTGTTATAAATATTATTAATTTTTTTCACACTGTTAGCGACATAATTTTTCAGTATTCCTTTTTTCACGCTGTGAGTGACATAATTTTTCAATATTCCTTTTTTTACGCTGTTAGTGACATAATTTTCAATATTATATAATGTCTTTGCTCCATCATTTGAATGTTTTGGGGTATAATAGTACAACTATTGTGATGTTCATAAGTTTTTACTGTTACCTATCTTCTGCTGTTGTTTTTTTCTCATTTATCTTTTTGCAACTGCAAAGGCAGCACCGCCGAAAAAAAGTTTAGAGTTTGCTGCTCGGCAAATTGCAAATAATCCGTCACCAATAGCTAAAATATTGTGACTTCATTTTTGGCCTTTCGCAAAATATCATTAGAAAGAACGCCTAATGATTTAGCTTGTGCTCTCCAGTGCTTTTTATGCTTATTTTGTGCACGTTGTACGCTGCTCAAAACCAGAAGTGGGCGGTGCGCAAAATAGTTCGCAAGTTTCGCAAGTTGCGCAAATTGCGCAAGTTGCGCAATTGCGCAATTTGCGTTGCGCACTATGCCTTTTTTTTCCGCTCTTGCGCAATTTGCGTTGCGCTCTATGCCTGTTTTTTCAGCGCTTGCGCAATTTGCGTTGCGCTCTATGCCTGTTTTTTCAGCGCTTGCGCAATTTGCGTTTGCGAATCGGTAAATCTAATATTTGTTGCGCTTTAATTGTGAATTTTTTTCGAAGATGTGCAATCACAAAATAATTTTTAAATGTTGATCTGCATGCCCTTGTCAAAAAATAAATAAATTTTGATTTTACAGATTTAAAGCATGATCACGAGATAGTTAATACAAGCTGATTGCTGATAGAAAGATTTTTTTTTCTTGTTTTATTTTCTTCTGCGTTATCTACTTTTTTTCTTGTTTTGTTTTCTTCTGCGCTATCAGCTTTTAAACCGCTAAACCTGCTGTTTTTGAAGTTTGAGCAATTGAATATATCAAGGAGGACTTGTGTATGACAGAAATCAGGGGTGCCAGTTGGGACAGAGTTGTAAGTTGAGCCGGGCATTTCGGGTCGGGTTCGGGCCTAAACTTGACAAAATTTTCGGACTTATTTCGGGCCTAAACGTACTTTTTGTCTTAAGTGCACAAAAATATAATTAAAATAACTTTGCAAAATTGCTGTATTTTTCAGACCTAACCTAACTTTCGGGCATGATTTGGGCTTCAAAATAGCTTTCGGGTTCGGGCCGGGTTCGGCCTGAACTAATCGGCCTGTTTACAACTCTGAGTTGGGAGATCTCCCTCAACCGGGTTTTCCAAAATTTCGAACTTTTAAACCGTTAGGGCTAGATGAATTAGATTTTTTAAATGGGTAAAAATCAAAAATAAACTAAACGTTACAAAAATTGGGGGTGCCACAATAAGGGTTTGCCCCAAACGGGCCCTCCAAAATTCAAACTTTTTAACCACTCACGCTGGACTCATGAAATTTTCAGGGTGGGCAAATATAAAAAAACGTTTTCCCAAACGGGGCTCTCCAAAAATCAAACTTTTTAACCTTTTAAAATGGATAGGCCTATATGAAATGGTGGTCCACAAATTTTCAACTTTCCTATTTGAAGCAACCTTTGCATTTCTGCACCATCAGCTTCTTTCGAAAGATGCTTCTCCAGTGCAGACTTGACTGTGAGCGAATTCAGAATGCAACTAAGTGGTGAACGTTTAAAAGCACTCAATGTCATGCTCTGCAATAAAGCTCTGCTTTAATTAACCAGTCGTTTAACAAATTTTTCTGAATATCGGTGGTGGTTGACTGGTTGTTCACTTTTTCAGCAAATCAAGTTAATTTAAGCCAGATTGGGATTCGGTTTTAGCTATTTGGATTAATTCTGAAATAGCCAAGTATTCTGAAATGTTCATCCCTAGTGGTAATACGTAAGCTTTAGATAAGGTATATTCCAAGGCTGCCCAACCCGTAGCCCGCGGGCCACATTTGGCCCCGCGAAGCTATTTTGTGTGGCCCGCGAGGTCTTTTTGCGCGCTTGATTTTCTCCTGGAAAGGCTTACCATTTTCTGGCAAATAAAAAGGTCTAACGTTGGTCTTAGCCATCAATGCGGCTAACAAAAGGCCTGAATTTCTTGGTAAAAACTCTTGGTAAAAATGCATGACTCCGCAATAACTTTTCTCCCGCAATTGTGGCCCGTACCAGTAAAAAGGTTGGGCAGGCCTGCTATATGCTGTATACGGCTGAAAGACAAAGAGTAATGTATTAAAATTATATCAGGGATCAAAATTAACTTTTTTGACAACTTGGCCGTTGGGCAAATGTTATCAAATGTCTATCTGCCCAAGAAAATTTCAACTTGCCCGAAAAAAAAAACTACTCCAAGTTTTGAGGTTAGCTGGGAAAAAAGCACTGAATTTGCAAAATACGCGTAGTTTCGAGAATCAAGTTTTTGTGTGCGATCGTTAAGATAATGTGATGCAAACAGTAACTTTTCCAATCATGCATCAGCAAAAATTGATTTTTTGATTGTAAATATTTCATTTAATATTTAACGATCATAATTATTAATTACCGTTGTGGTTTGTTGCAAACGTATTTTTACTAGCGAATATTTTGGAAACTACACCAGCTAGAAAGCTAAAAGATCATCAAAATAATCATAACAAAAAAATTGCAAAATTCTTGACGTTATTTTCATGCAGCGCAGGGTAACACTTGTGGTATCTGAAACAGCTGTTAGCGTGGCAAGCGCCGGAAAACTTTTCTAGAAAAAAAAAAAAACGGACGCTAAAGGGTAAAACTATAAACTAACATTCGTTATTTTTACAAACAACCATTTTCGAATTATGATCATTAAAAATTTAACGAAATGCAATATCTTAAACACTTCTGCGCTAAAAAATAATAGAAAATTTGCGACCATCAGTTTTAGAAAAATCATATCCTTGGTCTAGGCGTCGACAATACTTGTTTTTGGCCTCGAGAGGATCTGTCCCCAAATAGTCAGTCCTTGACATTGGCCTTGAGGTCGGATTTTTTTGAGTCCTTGGCCTTGGCTTTGAACGTTAGGTTCTCGACTCCAACTCTGCAATCAGTAACCAGCTGTTATATCAGAATTTCAAACTTAATGGTTAGCACTACCACATCTCCATGCTGCGAGCTACAGAGTGAAATATAAAGTAATTACATATCAGCGAATAGCTAATTAGCTATGTAAATGTGTGCACTAAAATTGATATTGCTTTACAACGATAATTATCAAAATTTGAAACTCTTCAATTACAGCAAAATTGTGTAATTAATTGTTTTTTCAAAAACTTTTCTAGAAAAAAAATGCCAAACAGTTGCTAAACGCGTCCAAGAATCGAAAAATCTGCGTGCGATTAAAACGTGTTAATTGCGATAAATATAATGTGCGTACTATTAGACAATGCATTAATTGTGATCGTTACAAAGTGATTACTAAAATAAAGCAAGGAACAGCTTTCTCTACGTACAAATTTTACTTTATTGCAACAAAACCGAGTAAATTGCGTCTTTAACTAATCTTGTTTGAAGTTGTCTAATACGCTGTATTTTGTTAAGTTGCCACCTGGGAAGTTAAGCTGAAAACTAACTTGCCCGCAGCGATTTCAGCTTGCCTCGGGCAAGCGGGCAGGCGTTAATTTTGAACCCTGTATTTAGTTTAAGCTACCTCACTTAATAAGTACGAAATACTTTTTGTACTGTAATTAGTAGCCGAAAATTTGGCCTCTACAATAGGAAAAAGACTAGATAAAAGGGTCGGAAGAGCAAACGACAAAATCACCAAAAAATTGCTTTCCTGCTTACAAGAAAGATGCGTGGTTGCAAAAATTCAAAAGATTCAACACTGCTATTCCTAGTTCGGCCACCGTCGAGAGATTATTTGTTATTGGTTCTGATATTTTGCGATCGAAACAATCGTCTTTGACGAATAAAAATTTTGAAAAGTTTGTTTTGCTGCATGAGAATGAAAAGTGTTTAAAAAAGTCAACGCATTATTTCTGAATGTGAGTGAGTGGAGCTTTTTTTGTTTTGGTGTTTATTTATTTTTATTGCTGTTTATTTTTATTATTTTTTTGCTTTAGAGTTTAATTGTTTTTTTTCAACAATAAAAATAATTCTTTCTTCGGTCTCAGATAGGTGCCTTTAGTTATAAAAGTTAAACGCAATGCAGTTGGTTTATTCCAAGGCAGCTTAGCTGAAGAGGATACGATGTTTGTACTTTCATATTTTCATACTTAACACCATCGTCTGCAGCGCGCTTTTGAAACTTCGATTATGCAAAAATTTGCACTCAAAAACTTTTTTAAATACCGAAATTTGTGTGCGCTCCTCAAGCAATCAAATTGTAGTTGCGCTGTACTATTTTCAATTTTTTGTTGCGGAATTTGTGTTTGCGCTTTAAAACGTTTAGAATTTTCATTACGGAATTTGCAATTGCGCTTTAAGCTTTTAAGATTTTGGTTGCGAAATCCGCATTTGCGCTTTAAGCTTAAAAATTTTGGTTGCGAAATTTGCGCTTGCGCTTTAAGCTAAAATAATTTTGGTTGCGGAATTTGCGCTTGCGCTTTACCCTTAAAAAATTTTGGTTGCGGAATTTGCGCTTGCGCTTCGACCTTAAAAATTTTTGGTTGCGGAATTTGCGCTTGCGCTTTACAGTAGAAAAATTTTGGTTGCGGAATTTGCGCTTGCGCTTTACGGTGTGTTTTTTAAACGCCCAGCTCTGCTCAAAACAGGTCTTTCAAACCAAAACTTAACCAAAAAAGCTCTTAAAATTGAGTCATTTTTGCAAAAAACGCAAAAATCTTTATGCTTTTTTTTTCTGAGGTCCCCGTCTAAAGTCACAAATTTTAACACATCATCCATGCCCCCCCTTTTGAAAGTTTTTTATTAAACACATTGAATAATGAAGAAAAACCTTACGTAAAAAAACCGGTCGGGTCGGGTCGTGAAAATCCTGACCGGTTCCATCTCTGTGGTAGAGCATCACAGATTAGGTTCAGTTTACGTTCTCGCGCGTTCTTTTTTTTGCAAAAGCAGGAACGTTTTACAACATTGCTGATATTTATGGCTACCATTTAATCGTAAATATAATACGGGGCAGTCGGTCGTACATACGTGAATGTTTATGGAGTGGGTATGCTTTCGGTTCACATGCAAAAATGTTCATCATCTTTGAGAGCAACATGGGTGCAATTAATTGCACCAATGACGCCGAAAAAACGCGTTTTTGAGTAAAATTGCTACTCTTCTTTGAGAATATTAGTGACGCTTGGCATCTAAACAAATCTTTCTTGATGAGAAATGAAGCTCTCCACAAATTTAATCAAAACGCAGCTCACTGTCAGCTGCGATACATTGATATTATTTGTTGCAGATTTTTGAAAACTTTTCGAGGCGAGAAACTTCAACGATGTAAATACTTGCTCTTGGACAGACAAAATTCTTTCGCCTTAGTATTTTGACCATCAGCCATTTTGCAAATCAAATGAAGTTTATTGTAAACATTCAAGCATTGGCCTGGAAATCAAAAAAGTTCTTTTATATGATTTTTGGTTTTAATTTTTCTCGGAGCAATCTTGCCTCAAACACCAGCAGTAGTCTGCCATCATATAAGTATCCCATTAATCTTGATACCTTACTTCCATTACTGTGATATCTTGATGCATCTTCTCCCCTTGTTCCTCACTCATATCTTCAAGGTTCTCTGGAAAATGATCCAAATGGCAAAATAAGTAGTATAGTTTAATGCTCATCCGTGCCCAAAGAGCCTAAACGTTTGCAAGGACATAGTTTCTACAAGACTCGTATAGTTTTGTGGTCTTCTGCTTCCAAAGAAATGTTTCACAATTAATACGTACGAATTTCAAGCATTTTGCTTAATCTTAGTTACATTCAAAGAAAAGTTACGGTCTTTAATTAGTTTACAAATTTGTGGCCCATCAAAAATCCCTGCTTTCAGCCTTTCACTACTAAGCCCAGTAAAGACTTTGCTTAGATAACCAAAACAGGCTCCGTCTTTGTCAAAAGCTTTCACGATGTGTTTTATCAATCTCAACTTGATGTGGAATGGAAGTAACATGATGCGATCTCGACTGATTGGTGGTTGGTTAATAATGTTTCTACAGTATCTCCCTGAATAAATTGTTCACGAACCGGCCATTGCTTTTTTATCCCGCGTTGATCTATTGCTCGACTATCGCAGGAGCGAAGAAAGCAAGAATACTTGATGTAGCCACTTTGTTGACCTTGCTAAAAGTTGACTATTTTGAAATCCACACACATCATCCAATTATGTTCACTGTAGCAAAGTGTTTTCAAAACTATTTTCATATTATGGTAGTGTTCTTTAAAACTACTGTGTGGCCAACAAGAACACAGACAAACTTGTTTCCATTATTCAGTAGGGCACACTTCAAACTTTTCTTGGAGCTGTCAATGAATAACATCCATTCATTTAGTTTGTAACGAGGTAGACCCATGGCTACAAGACTAGCCTAACATTTTTACAAAACACCAAATCATTTTCTTTATTAAAATATTCAATTAAAACGTCATCTATGTACCGATAAAAAGTAATGTTGGTTTGCGAATTCAGAATGTTGTGCTCATAGAGTCCAGAGGCCAGAATTTCAGATGCTTCTTTCGATAAACCTAAATCACAAATCAAGTTATTTAGCTGCTCCTGAGTGAACGGCTTATGTTTATTTTCTTGCAAGTGTCCTTCTGCAGCCAAGCTGGTGTAACTATAGCTGCTGCAGCAGCTACAATTGCTATCTTTGTTTTACGCTGTTTTCAAACCTAATTTGTCCGAAATAAGATCTGGAAGGGAAGTAAAAACTGGTACAGGAACTTCATTGCAGTGTACTACTGATCGAATCACAGAGTCCATATTGGGATAGTGCCCTGACTTCTGCTTGTGCTGATTTCAGCTTGACATGTCAAGCTATGCAAAAATAACAATCAAGCGTCATGGTAATTCTTGGGCTCTCACAAAACCATGAGGATTCCAAACCGTATCGCCTTGTGTTCACAGACGTAAAGTTTCAGTGCAACTCTTGCAAACTTGTGAGATGCCCAAGACTTGTCTTGGTCACCTAACTTCACGCAAAAGTACGTCTTGTAAACTCTCTTTGTGAAGTCAATAACATTTAAAATTGATGCTTCTTTAACATGTATTCACCAATTATGTAACAAAAAACATCTGGATCATTACAACACCGTCTACGTCTGCTACTTCCACTAATAATGAAACACCTTATACTTACAGTAACATTATAACAAGTATTTCTGCAAATGATTGAAGCACAAAGTGTAACTAAATCTCTCTCTTCTGAGTTTGTATTTAAAATCACGTAATGTCAAGAACAGTGCCATTAACTGCGGCTGAATTGAGGTTTTACAATCTATTTTTATAATCTCGCTGTAAGATCATATTTGGAACATTGCCTACCAAACTAATAAAAGGGCATAATGGCTTAATACTGTTTGTCAAGTCAGCAAATTTGTTAGTTAACTGAAAATGCAGTGATTTTCTCTTAACTGTAAATGCTATTAGTGATGTAGTCGAGACCCTGATGGTCGAGACCGAGACCAAGACCGAGACTTGGAAAAAATTCGAGTCCAAGACCCGAGACCAAGACTTGAAAAAATTTTCGAGACCGAGATCGAGACTCGGTGAGTTTTTCGAGGCCGAGACGAGACTTCGAGACCCAAGATTTTAGAAGCAAAACTTATTTGTATTGACTATTGACAGCCCTTTTCATGGTTTTTCTTTAAACAAACGGCCAATCGCAATACAGTAGAACGACCATAAACCAAAAATCGAACTTGGGCCACGTGCTATTCACAAGGACATGAAGAGGTGACGGCGTACCTCTACTGTCAAGCGTCCGATCTTGAAGTAGAGAAATTGCCGTTCGATGCCAACTGAAACTGGGCAATGCGTTCCTGTGTTCAAACTATCGCAGTGGTCCAGCTTGCAGTAACTACAGATTAGTAACAGAGCCAAAAAATCTTGAATGGCATATTATTGCAAGCAAAAATAATCACGAAACACAACGGAAAAAATTAATGCAACCGTAAAAAGTAAGCCTATACCAAAATCAAACAATAAAATTGTGATTGCATTTTAATGCAATCAGCATTTCTAGATTAACTGAAGAAATCCGAGATCGATGAGGTCTCATGATCAAACCTCCGGTACTAAAAATACGCTCCACAGGAGCCGATGACGCTGGCACAAAAAGAACTTGCATCGCGAGTTTGTATAAGGCAGGTAGTTGGTTTTCCATGGTTTCCCAAAATTCGAAAATATTTTCGTTAAAATGTTCACCATTGTTGGTGATTTCGAGATACTTTTGCAACTGCCACCGAACGCTTGTTAATCTTTTGGAAGTTGCTTTATTTGGAATTTTCGAATATTTGCTGAAAAGAGGTGGAATGTTTCTTAGCTGTGCCGTTTCTTCCTCCGAGCGTCCACGATTCGCCAACTCAGATGTGCTTCCCTCCACGTCCATATCATCTATTAAATTTTCGGCCGCTCGGATAATCTTTTCTGCAAAAAATATATAGCCTTTTTACAATTCAATTTCAATAATGACATAAAATGCGTCGATGTATAGCTGTACATTGTAAGTTGTTGTTGAGTTACACGTCGCTGATGGGGGTTACGGGTATTTGTTATCTTCTAGAATTTTTTACAACAGCAAAAGAAACTGAAGTGGTGATACTTTAAATAGTACCCTCCAGTGCCGGGTTAATAATTCAAGAACTTGGAATGCAAAATGCCATCAGGTTGAGACATGCGGTACATTAATTTAGCTTCGATTTGGACAGCGTTTCATAATTAAACTTGCTCACTTCGGCACACAACCGTTAAAAATATCAATAAATAACATACAAAAGCACACAATTATTATCCACTATTACAACCTAACAAAGTTAGTGTATTAAATCATTCCTTCAAAAATAATGCAATAGCTTACCGTGACTTGTAGCATTTCTTCATGAGCCGAACAAACGAAGAGGTTGTGCCTGAACGATCAGAGATTGTTGTCGATGTTGGGCAAAACTTGCATTTTGCAAAATATTTTTTATTTCCTGCTTTTTCATCGTCGTACTCTTTATGATGACTATACCCAAATTTTATTAAGGCCGAATTACGAGACATAATGCAAATTGTTTCAACGTAAAAAATGAAATAATACTTTATAACGAATTAACTCAAACTTAACACAACTGTCATTCGTATTACAAAGATATTCTTACAATATGTATTACAAAGATATTTCTTATAAAATGCATCTTAAATTTGCTTAAGTTTCATTACCAAACTTATCGTGGACCAATCTAGAGGAATTCGATTTCGCAGCGAGTTGCTAAATCAAATTAAAATAAAAGCTTTCATAAACTCGCGGCTTAGTGCACGGGCATTGAGCAAATGAGCAACACTGCACCAAAGAAACATCGCAGCGGGGCGAGACGTTAGCGACACTGCGTCCGATTTTGACCGGACCAAGAATCAAAACGCAGACCTCACGCTCCGATGGCGGTGTCTTTAACTACTAACGCTGACCGGTGGTTTAAATCTAAAAAAAAGCGGGCTTGCTAAAGCAGTTGCATTCAGATAGTTATTTTAATGACAAGAAAGCTGTGGTGGAATGCGCAATTGTGTTTTCATAAACAAGACATCAAGATGAATGATTCAGTAAGCTAGTAGTCCTAGTACACGGCAAACACCTTAATGTATAACAAATATCTGAGTTACGGTATTATTTTTTATCAAGACTTTATTTCTCCGATACCGCCCTGAAAATCTTTTGGGGTCACGCGTCTTCCCCATTCGGTGGCCCATGTTTATACCTCAGATTTATACCTCAAGCTATTTTAATCTTCACTGGACCTAATTGTTACTTCTAACGTTTGATATTTACAAAAAAGCAGTGGTAAAGTAGGCTTAAGTTCATCATTCTGAGTCTGCAAACTTAACTGTATCATACTACGAAAGATCTGTTCGACAGAATGAGACTGAAAACAATCACTTTGAGGTCTGAGCTGTCCTGATTAACCTTCCTTGACCAAACCTCATCGCATTGCCATGCTACCACCTCAAACTCGGTCCACGTGCAAGGAACCTGAACGAGAAAAAAGTTTAGAGCGTTTACTACCAGAAAGCAAAAATGTAGACAACGGCAATTAGCACCTTCAACAAAGATCAACATCAAATAATACCGCTAAAGCGGCTTCTTCCCCTCCAGACTGTTTTACATCACACCTTTCATAAGTAAATAACAAAGATAATAATAAATAACAGGTCGAGCAGTTTTCTCCCACGGCTCTACCTGAGTTTTTTCGAACCTCAAGTATCTCCCACTGAGTAGCCAATTATCAAAAATTGAGCTTTTATTGCAAAACTTTGTTTCTCACGATCTCAGTTTAAAAACATTGACGGAAATAAATGAAAATTGACCGAAATGAATAAATAAAGGAGATTGTTTGAAAGCAATTAAAAAGGTGTTAAGACCTAGAAAGTCAATCGAATCTTTGTTTGCGTTGCTTGCATTAAATAATTAAATTCAAAATTTTACTCCTACGCCTAATCAAGATTTTGAGTCTCGAGACGTCTCATATTTCGAGACCATGACTTTTCGAGACCAAGACTCGAGATCGAGACTTGAAGTTCAAGTCCGAGACGAGACGAGACGAGACTTTCAAAAATGTGTCTCGAGACAGTCTCGAGAACCGAGACCGGTCTCGAGAACTACATCACTAAATGCTATCATACAAATTGATGATTTCATTGCTACTTGTCTGGAATGTTAATATACCATTAATTCACAAATACGGCGATTTATGTTAGTTTGAGAATGACCGATAGCTCAAAAAGTTAAGCCAATTCAGCAAAACTAATGGCATTTTTGGACTCAGCCCCCCTAAAACGATCCAACATATGATGCCTTTTGAAAAAAAAATTTTTTTAGGCCTGTCTAATAGCTTGAATTGACTAAGCGGAATGACTGAACGTTTTTTAATTCCAGAAGCTAACCGAAGAAAAATCGTAATACGCCCCCAGAAGCCGTGGCCTGTGTTTGGCACATAACCAGGATTTTACTACAGGGAGAGGGCTTAAACCAAAAGTAAAAAATGTAAATATATAAATTTGGAGACGTATTGAGCAAACTAGTGTAACTCGAACGTATCACAGGCAGGGATCTGGGGGCGGAGCCTATTTTTTTGGAAAAAGCTGGCTGTTTTAATATCATTGGATCACAATTTGCAAGTGTTTACAGCCATTTGAAAGAACTAAATTTTTAACATTGAAAGCCAGTTGAAAAAATTAAATTGTTCAATCCTCCTTTTAATTACAATTTAAGTCCAAATTAAGGTTAAAATCTTGCAGTTTGTGGTTAAATTTTGTAAATGATTTGGCCCAGTTAGGGGTGCAAAGATACATTGCCTCGAGCAATATTTTAGCGGTAAATCATAATCCACTCAAAGATGTTCCTTAAAGATTTTTGTTTTGTCATAAAAATAACCAGTTGTAGGAGAACATGTAAGCCTATGACCAGGGGGCCCAGGCCCCTTTAATTGAAATTCAAAAATTTGTTCAATGAGCATTTTACCCTAGCTAATTCTTTTTCAATAGTATTTTGTCGCCTAAAAACTGGCGAGGTGGAGGTGGATTGTTATTTAAAAATGATACAATAGATGGTTAGCCTACTAGCCATGTTATTGCCGGGCAGCATTTACATTGCGCGGGACCCTTGTACTTTGGACATTTTCGCAACATCTTTCTGCCAAATGTTGGTGAAGATCAAAAAAAATCTCACCATCTGAGCGCAGGGCCCCTGTGCCCTATAATGGTAAATCTGGACCTATAGTTATTGCATTAAGTTCATAAAACAGTTAGATGAGGGTCTGAAATAGCAACTTTTAGGACAAAAACTCTCAATCTCTCCCGGGTTATACATTTAAATTGGCTGGCAAAAATTGAATTAAGGGGGTGTCCGGGGTCCTTGGTCGTCAATACGTTGTTAAATACTGCTGTAGGCGAAAAATACTAAAAGAAACTGAAACTGAACAACAATAGGCTATTTTGTGACATTTTTGTCATTAGTGATATTTGAATCGGGGGGGGGCCTGCCCCCCTTGGCTACGCCTATGTACTGTAGGCCTACAAATAACTTATTATAACAACTGTTGATAGGCTGATAAAAAACCGGTTAGGATCAGTTATCGCACCGACCTCGTTTATTTTCATTATTTGTCTCTGTTCGGCCTCGATCCCACATTTACAGTACATCTTTTATTTTTAAAGCAAGCTAAAAAAAGCGTTTGCCTGCAGCTCTTTCGCACTTTACTTTGCCTCGTTTTGCACAATTAAGATCATAATTTTTTTACGCTTTTTGCACGGTTGCTAATTACTTTAGCGCCGAATCACATGTTGTTCTCATCCTGATCTTTATTTGTCTGGCGGTTGGACGTATTTCAGCAAGAAAAGACTTCGCGGTTTTTCTGTTGTATTTTTTATTTTCTGGTAAACTTTTGGGTAATTTTTGCCGCGTCGATTTTATGTTAACTAACTCAGTAAATTTTGATTCAGTTCTTTTTGTTGAGAAATTGGTTTAGAGTCGGAGCGGTGAAGACCTGGACACTCCTTCCAGGACACATTAGTGGGCAGTACGGCCGAATGGGTAAAGGAGATCGTTTTTACGACGACCCCCATCGAATGATCTGGATTCAACCCCCACCCTGGTCACGTTGTTGCATCCTTGGATAAGACGCTTTACAATGATTATCTCTGCTTGGTGGCTTCGAACAAGCAGCAAATTCATTGGACCAGAATTCGAAGAAATCCACTGGAATATTGGATCATCGGAAACTCCTGAGCAGGTGCGGATTTCTCCAACCACGAAGTAGTCGTTGTAATGAAAAGTGTGCGGATCATCCAATAAGTTAGCGTCTGACGCTCTCCAGAGATAGGAGGATAAATATGCGCTACAACAACAACATTCATCGTCTAGTTACGGGCCATTCTGTAACAAGATCAAACTATATCAGGAAGCTAATCTTCTAGCCCAACCCCTAATGACCCGTTGTGCCTAACTTATCTGCCTCGTAAAAAAACCTGAAAAGTTCTTATCTATCTAGCCTAGCCCCTCAGCTCGCAGTGTCCTTACATACTTTAACGCTCATTCAGACCGCACGCATTACAGGTAGGCAAACCAGACGCACTACACTGGGCACAATGACATCACAGACCCTACAATCACACGCAGACTCAACAAAAACTGACGGGGAAATCAACATACTGCATGTACTACGCGTATACATATACTTTAGCCGTTTATTGTTTCGTTTCGTTAATACTGTTGTAGACCTTGTTGCTATGCCACTCTTGTTACTATGCCACTTTACCTCGGTCCCAACTGGTGGAATAGTTACGAGATTTGACTGTAATGTACATGCATTGCCGGTATTGATTTTGTTTTCTTAATATCCACTGTCAAATTTATGGCCCAGCAAGGTCTTATCCTTCTTGGCAAAATCCACTTTGTTATTAGGACCACTTATCACTACTGTACATTGTTGAGTAAATTTTTTTTTTTCGGTGTGTTTTATGCTTGCAAGCTTTTTATCTTTAGTGTTTTTGATTTTCTTGTATCTTGTTTTTTTACTATTTGTTGCATAATAATTGATTTGTTGGTTCTGCGTTGCGTCGTCTTCGCAAAACTTGATGCAGCTTTGACGAAGCTAAATAAACCATCATGTGTTTGGTAAACATGCTGCGACATTTCCTGGTAAGGCCACATTAAAAGTGCCCCCAAACTGTTAATGCCATGCATGAATTACAGAGTTTGAATTTGTGCACATTCAATTTTATGTTCATTGTTCAGGTATTTGATTTTAAATTTATTTTCAGCGGTTGATTTTTCAAAAGTTATTTTCATTGGTGCAGTGTTCAATCAAATAAAATGTTGAAACATCAATCTGTAAACAGATAGAAGCGTTTAAATAGTAAAAACCTCTCAACTGAAAAGGATTAGTAGTAAGGTAATCTAGACGTCCCCAAACTACGTCACTTCCAATCTTTTTCTCACACAAACCCACACAACCAACAATTCACACAGCTGCGTCATCAAACACTTAACACTGCTATACACCGTTGGTATAGCCAATGGAAATATTGCCCACTAGTGACGTTCTACGAGAAACCATTTGCTCTAGTATCAACAGTGCCATTGCTACTGGGGGGGCAGGGAAGGCCGCGACCACCTAACGGCTACTTGTATCCCCCAATTTTGGTTTACTCAAAATACTGCTTTTGGAATATTACGCAACAACGAGACAACAGACGAAGAAGAAAAAAAGAAAAATAACGTTCAAACATAAATCTCTTTTGACGTTTATTACATACATTAATCTTGATTCATAGTGAAATTTCGGGCAACCAACTGCTCAACATAAATGCGACACACTATTGCGTCTTATTAACACGTCCTTACGGATGTGTCGCGGAAGAGATAGGTAAGGCTACAGAATCGTTACCGGTACTTCGTTGGGGACGATGACCTGAAACAATATGTGAAAAAATTTTTTAAAGACCGGCTGTTTTAGTTTTTTTAAAGTATACTCAAGATATTTAGGTGGCAGTCAGTGGCGCAACCAGAAGGGAAGAAGCTAAGGGGATTTCAGCCCCCTTCGTTGAGTTACTAAGAAAATTTCACCTCAAAATACAAAGGTTTAAGCGTGTTTTGGACTTGACCTGAAGCAAGGAGGCTGAAGGGGCTAGGCAATTTAGTTTTTTCAAATGACTTCTAAACTTTATCAATTTGGTTGTTCATATGGCTTCAAAAACGTGCGAAATGTGATTAAAATGGCGTTAAAACTTAAAATCGCTATTTTTTGCCGCAAAATCACAAAAATCGCCCAGGCTATCGTCAATGACACGCTTGAGTTGCATTAGTTTGCTGAGCACGGGGTTTAAATTAAACAATTTTTGTGCAAAAAAAAAATTACGTTTGCAACCAGCCGCCCTCCTTATAGCAAAATCCTGGTTGCGCGCCTGGTTGCACGCACTGCTGCAAATGGATTTTTTGAGCAATAATGGGCTGCAAATGAAAAAAGCTAAGAAACGTTGACGGCCTTATATATCTTTTTTTAGACGTGAATACAGAATTTTTAGCATTGCGCATAATTTGTAGCTGTACAATTTCAGTTTTTATGTGTAAAAGTTCAGTCTATTTTGTGCCTCCACACTTTTAGCTAGTGCCCCCCCCCCCACTTCGTTTGCTCTGGCGATGGCACTGAGTATCAACAAAAATTGATTTCAGTCTAATGCTTGTAACCGAACGATCCTTGTTTCGATTCGCAATTCCGGCTTACCTGATGTTAAACCCATATTGTGAAACCGGCAATCCCAATTTAAAATTTTTCGGTTTTTCCGTGGATAAATATTTTTTCCGGAAGACATGTTTCTCAGATCAGCCAAAAGCGAAACGGTTACGACGTATCTGCAAATGTTGAGATAAAGCAGGTTGCCCTAGTTTTTTCTGCCAGAAGTATTATTTTTAAAAATTTTGGGTATGAAGTTTTTGCTTTAACTTGTCTGGCTCTATAAATGAATGGATTATATTACAAACATGTCGTTGCCAGTATTGTCATCACTACACCTTAATAGACCTTTGAGTTACTGGATGATGGTGTATAGTGTCAGAATTTCTGGAAGTAAATGAGAGGCTTATTATAGGGGGTCTTGGTGAGAAAACTCAGAAGCCTGCAAAAGTTGTTGCATATCCTTTTTCATTTTGCAAAAATGGGAGCATCTAAGCGAAAATTATTTGTGTTTGATCTATGGTTTGATCATAACCAATTGAATTTAAAAAATGCAACTTGCTGTGTGGTGGTTCAGACTGCGAAGCGTTGAGCTACTGACGGCAAAAATATTTCATTTTAATGCATTGCTATTATTTGAAGTTTTTTTCACAACTGTGAGGTAGCGCTTTCCGCACATATCTGCTTTCCCATTAAGCTGGTGATTCATCAGCATCGGAATTCACTCCTAGCCTATGCTGGCAGCCCACCCGAACCTTCAAACCACACACACAGGGGCGTATTTAGGGGGGGCATTGGGACATGGCCCCCCCTTTGGGTCGCCAGGATTGCAAAATTGCATAGAAAAGTGAGCAAAATTGAGACATGGCCCACCCTTTGCAAGTTGGGCATCAGGCTTTGGGCTCGAAATCACCCGATTTTGGGCTAAAAATGGGACGAAATTTGAGTGAAGACCTTTTTTTTGCTCTTCACCTGATTTTGGGCGAAAAATGGGACGAAATTTGAGTGTGACGATTTTAAATTCTGATCTATGTTCCTTTTAAATTTTCTGAAGTTTCTGCCCCCCCCCCCCCCCCTTTCAAAATCCTGCGTACGCTACTGCACACTCGAGGGCAATTTCTGCACTTACCATTGCACCCTCTTCTCAGGTTACTCTGATTAAAGTCTGACAACAAAGTCACTAAAAAAAGAGGATTTTCGACCAGTATCACACTGGCACTCCACTTAGCCCAAACGCATTGCGCTAGCATCACTAAGCATGGACACCATATACGACATCACATTAGCAATTTACCACAATGGTACGCTATATGCTTATTTCAAACTTGTTTGTTATCATCAGGCGTACATAACCGTGTAGATGCTCGCTATAAATTTTGAACCCCAAAAGCCAAAATTAATCCTACTTTCCAGTAAAGCAAATTGGTATATACAAGGCCAGTCAACACCCACACGAATAAATCTTCATTTACTCGTATGTACTTTGAAAATTCAGAAGTTACATAACAAATGTGAAACGTAAACTTTTTTCACAACTGTGAGGTAATACTTCACTCACATATGTGAGTTGGAAAGCAGATATGTGAGTGAAGTGTTACCTCACAGTTGTGAAAAAAGTATCAGTTTCAAATCTGCTATGCAATTTCTGAATATATTTGAAGGTTTGGGATAAAAAATTGCATGGGAGTTGCAACTGATTTACAATTGCTTGCAAAGACTTGTGCAGCCAATTTTGCTCCGAAATCAGTTGTGGGGCTCAGCAGTTTGCATTGAACTTGCAGCTGATGAGCGTAAATGCTGCGTGCAGGAACTAATCAATCTGTAATTGTGAGGCGGTAGTGATATGCGATCACATTGTGACGTAGAAAACCTATGTCTGATTCGAGCGAACTAACCCCCGAACGCAAAATCATGCTTTTTGTTGACGTCTTACCGAATAATAGGCGCGTTTGTTCCGAATTGGAAAATCGGTTCAAACGATACCAATAGATGTGCCAAGTGAACCAATTGATATGACACGCATGCCTATTGGTTAACATTAAGCTTGAAGTTTAAAACATTACTGTTGAGCGCCACTTGGAGTTGCTTAGTTTTGCGGTGATGCTGTACAATAGGGCGGGATACAGCTCACAGTCAATCAGGCAATTAACACTTGTAGACATCTGCCCCATAATGCTGTCGTGATTAACTGATAAATGCTGGCGCTTTGGAGCTGTAAAGAAATACCCATCATTTCTTTCTCAACGTACAATCCGTTTTTTGAGAGTTTCCTGCGAGTCGGTGCCAAAGCGTTTGGAAAGAGATACATAGCAAGCACGTGGATGTGTTTCTTAAACGCCGGAGTAGCGAGTTGGGTTTCCTCTTAAGCTAGAGCAAGCGCTTAAGTGTTCAGCGTCTTATGATAAGAGCTAGAAAAATTGAAGACATAAAGTCACCACTGAAATCCATTTTTTCTTACAACCAGAGGCTGATCCAGTTTGAGACTTTAAGTATTTTATTTTCTTAAATGATGCATTTACTGTATGTTAGTCTGAGATTGCCTTATTTTATAGCTGCTCGTTTGACTGGCTGCGTTGAGATTTGAGCTGTCACACTGCGGTCCCGATGCTCGCGCTGTTGGAGTGATGAGCACATGAGCTTGTTGACCAGTCAGGGCTGCGAACTCGATTGCTTTTTATTCGAGTTCGATTTAGAGTTTGAGTTTAGTACATTTCAGCAATTCTAAGCTCAAATTCGAGCTCTCTAAGTAATTTTTTCGATTTCACAAATTTCTAAATTAATTTTTTCGAGATCAAGTTTGGCAAAATTATTAAGGTTTTCGAGTTCGGGCTGATAAAAACATTAAATCTATATTTCGAATCGTTCTTTTTTTGTATGCATGTTGTTTCTTTAGATCACTGCGACATAAAAAGTGAAGGTCAATTTTAATTTACACAGCATAATCAGCAAAAAATATCTTTTCGATAAATATTTTATATTTAAATTTTTTTCAATGAACTCGAACAGCTTTATTTGAGTTCAGAAAAATTAGTTTTTCAAGTTGGAATTCCAGCTGCAGCCCGGCTGACTTACGTTCCTCTCGACACATTATAAGCGTTGGTACCAAGTGCATGGTTCTCATCCAGTGGTGGAAATGGTACCACCCGGGAAATTTTTTAACTTGGACGCATTTACCTTTCATGCTGGTTTCCATCGGTTTGCTTTTTTTCTTGTGAGTAGCTGAATTTGTTTCCTTCGGGTTATGAATGAACGTGATGATATGGTTAACATGCTTGGCCCTTCTTCCGGTCCCATTCATCCCATAAACTCTATGAATATTTAAACCTCAAGTGAAAAATCAGTTTTTGAGTAATCCGAATAGTTCAAAATTAAAACAAAGTTTCACGTAATAGATTTTGATTAATCATTTTTAACTTCCACAAAATTATAATTCAATAATAAAAATCAGATTCAAATCCTATTTGGACCACTAATGCGCATGGATCGCGAAAAGCTTAACGAAACACAGGGCCTGACTTAATTGTTGGCTTAGTCAAAGATTTAGGAAGTCCATGTTGCCCCTGTAGTTATTTTCTGTAGCTTCCTCATCTGGGTTTTTATCCTTGAGACTCTCCTTATACTTTGAGCGCTATGATCCATTTTTGATCACGTCCCTATTGAAAATTTCTTGTCTACTGCGTTACTTGATTACGTATCAACCAGATGACAAACGAACTTTTTTGGTCAGCAGATGCTCTTATTTGATACAAAACATCATTATTATAAAACAGCTATATTATAAAGTTTGGACTGCTACAAAGCACGCCTTCATCAGGGCAAAATAATAAATAATGCAAAACAGAGAGCACTAAACAGCAATTAGTAATTTAAGAATGAAGACGATTAAATTTATGGAATTGCTATTTGATTTGTTTTTGGCTGAGTTAATTATATTAGACTTCCTAAAATCCAACAGTATTTTTTGCAAGTCCTATGTGTTTTTGTTTAAGTTTTAGCCTTTCTGCATTTTTTTATGCTTTAAATTAGTAAACAAACAAATAGAGCAATATATTTTAACACCTGCAGCATAGTCATAATGAACAGTTAAAAAAGATCCTACCAACTGCAAATTCCAAAATAGTTTTACTTTTTGAATGTTGATCTACTGTAATTCAGCTTTTTGCGTTTCAATGCGATACTCACGATTGTATTCAGTGGTGCCGGGACGAAGGGGGGCAGTTGCCCCCCCTGCCCTTTTACCAGGAGGGGCAAGTGGGACAGTATTGCCTTTTGCTTTTGAGTACGATAGTAACGAAGCAAACGCTTGCTAATCTCAAGCTCGCTTATCCAAAGCAGGATAAATTTAATTGTTTATGAACAATAGATCGAACAGTTAATTTAATGGTTTGTGAACAATAGACCCGACAAATGACCCAATTGTGTACTACAGAATTTAACATAGTAAAAAGTTAGTAGCAACTTGAAGTAGGCTATACTGCACAGTACGTTTTTTTCTGCTAGTTCGTGAAAGCTGATCAATTGGATGAAATTTAACTCATATCCTCCTAGCGTCAGTTTAAACTGATGGCACGCGAAAGCGTACTGGAGTTACACGAAGCATTTGAAGAATTAAAGTTTAGTGGTTTGTCAACCAACAGAGCCCTTTCTAGAAAGAAAACGTAATCAAAATTTTTGTCAATTCAAATCACGTTGCAGTGCAATTTTCATTTTCTAAAAAGAATATCTTTCATTATAAGCAAAATTACTCTCCGTTGACTGACGCTAAAAACTTCATTGAAATCAAAAATAACAAATTGCGTGTGTTAAATGATTTCTAAATAACGTACCGATAAAATGAAAAAGCAATCTTGTGGAATGTATTTGGTTAGTCTGTGAGCTGTGACACCCGATTTAGTTCCATTAGTTTAAACTTACGCTACGAAGATACAAAGTGCTACAAAATTTCAAATTAAGAACTCAAGGACCAATGTCTGTAGGCCTCAGGCCAGTGCCGTGGCTACGGGGGAGCCAGGGGGCCGTGCCCCCCTAACGGATGCTTGTGCCCCCTTTTTGGTTTACTCAAAATACTGTTTTTGGAACATTACTCAGTGATAAGGCAACACACAATGATAGAAAAAACAATACGAACGTTCAAACATAATTCTCCTTTGACGTTTTCTCGATTTTTTTGCGAAATTGCTGGCAACCAACAGTCGTGTCACATAAATCTGACGCAATATTCCGTCTTATTAACACGCATTTGGATTAAACAAATTAGATTAACACGCCTTATTAACACAGATGTGTCGCGAAAGATACATGTAAGCCTGCAGAATGGTTACTGGTATGTGATACATTTTTTTTCAAAGACCAGCTGCATTGATTTTTAGAGCACACTCAAGATTTTGAGGTTGCAGTCAGTGGTGCAACCAAGGTGAAGGGGTTTAAGCCCCCTTAGCCAACTCACTTAGAAAATTTTACCTTAAATTACGAGCGTTTAAGCGTATTTTAGACTTGACCTGAAGTAAGGAGGGGGTTGAAGGTGCTAAGCAATTTAATTCTTTGAAATTACTTCAGTTATTCATATGGCTTCAAAAAGTGTGAAATGTGAATAAAATGGGGTTGAAATTGCTACTTTTTTGCTGCAAAATTACAAAAAATGCCTAGCGGCTGGGGCTCCGCCCCAAGCCTCGTTCACAGTCACCAAATATTTAGTGACTATGTCCCGTCTGTCACACGTTTGAGTTGCATTAAATTAGTGATGTAGTCAAGACCTTGATGGTCGAGACCGAGACCAAGACCAAGACTTGAAAAAAATTCGAGTCCAAGACCTGAGACCAAGACTTGAAAAAATTTTCGAGACCGAGATCGAGACTCGGTGAGTTTGTTCGAGACCGAGACGATACTTCGAGACCCGAGATTTTAGAAGCAAAACTTATTCGTATTGACTATTGACAACCCTTTCCATGGTTTTTCCTTAAACAAACGGCCAATCGCGATACAATAGAACGACCACACTTCTCCGATACCGCCCTGAAAATCTTTTGCGGTCACGCGTCTTCCCCATTCGGTGGCCCATGTTTATACCTCAGGTTTATACCTCAAGCTATTTTAATCTTCACTGGACCTAATTATTACTCCTAATGTTTGATATTTAGAAAAAAGCAGTGGTAAAGTAGACTTAAGTTCATCATTCTGAGTCTGCAAACTTAACTGTATCATACTACGAAAGATCTGTTCGACAGAATGAGACTGAAAACAATCACTTTAAGGTCTGAGCTGTCCTGATTAACCTTCCTTGACCAAACCTCATTGCACTGCCATGCTACCACCTCAAACTCGGTCCACGTGCAAGGAACCTGAACGAGAAAAAAGTTTAGAGCATTTACTACCAGAAAGCAAAAATGTGGATAGCAGCAATTAGCACCTTCAACAAAGATCGACATCAAATAACACCGCTTAATCGGCTTTTTCCCCTCCAGACTGTTTTACATCACTCCTTTCATAAGTAAATAACTAAGATATTAATGAATAACAGGTCGAACAGTTTTCTCCCACGGCTCTACCGGAGTTTTTTCGAACTTCAAGTAGCCTATCTCCCACTGAGTAGCCAATTATCAAAAATTGAGCTTTTATTGCAAAACTTTGTTTCTCACGATCTCAGTTTAAAAACATTGACGGAAATAAATGAAAATTGACCGAAATGAATAAGTAAAGAAGATAGTAGGAAAGCAATCAAAAAGGTGTTAAGACCTAGAAAGTCAATCGAATCTTTGTTTGCGTTGCTTGCATTAAATAATTAAATTCAAAATTTTACTCCTACGCCTAACCAAGATTTTGAGTCTCGAGACGTCTCATATTTCGAGACCATGCCTTTTTCAAGACCAAGACTCGAGATCGAGACTTGAGGTTCTAGTCCGAGGCAAGATCGAGACGAGACTTTCAAAAATGTGTCTCGAGACCCGAGACCGGTCTCGAGAACTCCATCACTAATTAGCATGTTCAGCACGGGAGATAAATCAGGCAGTTTTTGTGCAAAAAAGAAATTTAATTTTGGTTCACTCCTCTTAGCAAAATTCTGGTCGCAAGTCTGGTATAGCATTCATTGCTCTAGATCAATTTTTTAAGCAACTATGGGCCTCAGACGAAACGAGCTAAGAAGCGCTGCCGGCCTTATTGTAAAATTGCGCATAGTTGCAGCCGTATGATCTGAAAATTAGTTTTTATATGCTAATTTTAGTGCCCCTCCACTTTTGGCTAGTGCCCCCTCACTTCAGTTGCTCTGGCGACGGCACTGCCTCAGGCCCGGCGCCAAGGGGGGCATTCCGAGGCTGTGCTTACCCAAATGAGAACTGTGCCCCCCCCTTACCAAGCATTGTGCCTCAAAGAAAGTAACAGGCTCGGAGCCACTGGTGTGCAGTCCGAGGCTTGAGACCACCACAATACTGATCATCACCCCAGAATTCGTGAGCAAGAACCGTTCTTTCGCAGATTCTGCGGTGAAACCTTTTTTTTGTTTTTTTGGTCTTCACTCACGAATTCGAGGGAACAAAGTTTTTGTGCCCCCAAAAAAATTATTTATGCCTCCCCAGTCACGCTACTCTGGGGCCAGACATTCAAATTTCTAAGTTTGTTTGTGGCCCTAGTTGGAACGATTGACGCTGACGTTACCAGAGGCGAATCCAGGTGATCCGGACCCCTGCTCAAACCGGATTAATGTAAGAAAAACTTGTAGCACATAAAATTCATTGCAAAAACTGAAGCTAGATCCATTTCTTTTCCAGACCTAACAGCAAAATACTCGGTGGGGATATAGATGTGGGATGTCGTGGAAAAAACATCTTCTTTAAAATTATCTTGTTTTGCAAATACAGACGAATTAGTTTAAAATTTGTGATTTTTTTGTTTTAAGGTTTACCAACTTGTTATAAAAAGGCTAAAATTTCACCATTAGCCACCGCCCTCATAGCCAATCTGCTCATTTACGCAGCCGGTTTAATCATGGTTTAGCATTGCTAATTTCTTGTGCCACAATTTAAAAGCATTAATTTTTGCTACAATAGGCCTAAAATTACGGTAAGTATTTTTGCAGAAAAATTGCAAAATCTCCGAGCGCTGGGGGCTCCGCCCCCAGACCCTCTTGCCTTCGGCTGTTGAGGGCGTTGCCCCCATACCTCCGATGGCATTCTGCGGTAGAGACTGCTCTTATTTAATTGATAATTCGTTTGTTGTTATTTTTTAGTGTTTATTCGACGTTTTCGGTACTTTGGCTTTGGTGAAGTGTTTAATTGTTTGACAGTATTACTGCAATGTTGGTGGTAATGACTGTGTGTACAGTACTGAAAGTCAAAAACTGAATAAAAGTGGTTTCTAGAACCATCTGGTTTACCGGGCATGAAAATCGATACTATAGGTAGGCTAGCCTACAAACTGTTCTTCCGGTAAAAGGCTGAGCGAAACGTCAAGGTAATAAATTAGCGTTTTGCTAATCGTGTGCCTTTTACCGAAAGAACAGTTAGAGGGTTGCCTACCTATAATATCAGTATTGAAAGTGCCCCTTGAAAAAGCTGCTCCCCCCCTTGCCCTTTTGACGTTCCGGCACCCGTGATTGTATTTACTAGTACTCAGTGCCGTAGCACTCCAACTTCGGGCCCCCCCCCCAAAGTAAGCGCAAGAGCCCCTGCGCACAGGTCATATCACTTTAGAGGTGTAAAATTGAAAAGCTGCAGTAAGAAAATACACCACAATTTGTACATAACTAAACAGGCTAATATCAGAATAAAGCATGCCGATACCGAAGGTTCAAGTCATAAAAAATTCGGCACCGATGCCAGAGTTCAGTAGGACATTTATGCAGACACTGCGAAACGAAAGCAATGACACTGAAAAACATGAAAAATTTATAAAAACACAGTACCATTTAAATAGTCTGGAGCGAACCTTTTTGTTCGCAAATGCTGTTATGACATTGTCATAATCAAGAGATCGGGCGCAGTCATTTTCGATTGACAACATGGCTAATGAAGATAGTCTACTGTCTGTCATAGACGTTCTACTGTATTAAAAGTTTTGATCAGTTTCAATTTGCTGAAGCTTCTTTCAGTGCTGGCAACAGTCACGGGGCAAGTTAGTTAGATTCGAAGTGCGATGTACACATTCGGATACAATTCAAATAAATGAGTCTTTAGAAGATAGTTCAGAAAGTCTTGAGCCGTATTGAGATTGCGTTTTTTTTGTAAAATTAAAACAAACCGCTGTAGCTCAGCGCTCATTTCATCAGAATCAATGTCACCGAACTTTTTTTGAAACTCTTTACATCAAGTAAGAAGAGCATCTTCTTGTTGCACAAGCTAAAGTTTGTCTCGTGTGTACAAAAACGAAAAGGCGGAAGAAACCTCACGTAACAAATTAAAGCGCTCCTTTATTGACATAATAGCCTGGTCTACTAATGGATAGAAAAAGTTGCTTTTAAATTTCAGTTCAGGAGTAGCTCGTTGTTCCTCTTCACCTTGGTAATCAAACAATCTTCTTTTCTTTCCACTTCTTGACGGAGGAAAAGAAGGATCAATATCCAATTCCTGCGCTATTTCAACAGCAGATGTTGCAGCACTGTCATAACCCGTTGTGCGATAGTTTTGCAAAAACTTTTCAGTTGCCTGGATTTCCGTTTCCATTGTATGAAGGGAGACTCCATACGATTGAAGAATCTTGCTTGCTTTATTGACTTGGAATAGGATATCATACCAAATAAACACCGACAAAAGAAAACTCCATTTTGATAAATGAGCTATCAACGATTTTGTTTCTGAGGCAGCTCTTCCATCTTTTCTTTCTATGGAAATGGCTTCCAAGTCTTTCAGTGCCAGCAACATCTCTTTTAAATTGTATCGAAGAGGTTTGATGCATTTAATTCTACTTTCCCAACGAGTATCAGATTGTGACTTTATGGACAGCTCCACATGTTTCTTCAAAATTTCCCAACGCTGAGCAGAGGAAGAAAAGAGCACATACAACCTTGTAAGTACTCCAAAAAATGTCAATGCTTCCGTCGATGAATTAGCACTGTCAACAACAACTAAGTTAAGGGTATGGTTTGCACAGGGCACGTAAACAGCTTTGGGATTGATGTCTAGCATTCTTGCTTGGACCCCAGAATGTTTTCCTTTCATATTAGCACCATTATCATATGACTGACCTCGACAATCAGACAATTCGAGTTGCAGTTCGGTCGCTTTTTCTAAGAAAGCGTCCGACAAGCCTTTCCCAGTACTGTCACTTATTCTCAAGTAGCCAAAAAATGTTTCTTTAACAACAGCAGCTTCTTCATTACATAGTACATAACGGAGAATGACAGACATTTGTTCATGATGTGACATATCTGGAGTGCAGTCCAAAATTATAGAAAAATATTTTGCCAATTTCAATTGCTGTAAATTTTCTTTTTCAGCTTCTGTCGCTAGCAATTCAATTAGTTCATTTTGTATGGTAGGACTCAAATAGTGATCTTTAGTGTTTTTATTCTTGATTCTGTCTTGAAGCTCTTTTAGGATCGGATCTCTTCTTGCCAAAAGCTCAAATATACCCAGAAAATTTCCATTGTGAGGAGATCCTAAGACTTCTTCAGATCCTCTAAAAGCAAGATTCCTCTCCGATAGAAACAAGGCAATGTCGATAAGTCTCTCTAAAACATTTCTCCAAAAACGTCTTTCATTGAAAAAAATATTCATCTCGCGTTTGTCGATAGTGGATGAATTTCTTATCCCTTCAGCTAGCAACATCCATTGACTGCAGCATTTTTGGTGGGAAATGCCGTTTTCATGGTCTTTCAGTTTTTTCGAAAAACCCTCCCATGTATTTATACCACTACAAAAGGGGCTTAGTGTTTTTCCAAATAGCTTACAACAAAAGCAAAAAACTTGATCTGATTCCCCAGAATAAACTAGCCACGACCGTGAAACACTTTCACCATTAGGTAACACACGTTTATAATGGTTGGAGGAAAAACGTCGCCTTGGAGTTGTGTTATTATATGGAAAATTCATTATTAGTTGATGTGGTCCACGCTTTACTATATCACATCGTTGAGCATCAGAAATACTTTCAGGCCATTTACATGGGTCATCAGGGATAGGGGTAAATTGAGATTCAGTTATTTTTGATATTGAAGGTTGCGTATTGGCAGGTAAATCACAACTTACATTTTCTGGAAATTCACAATCACTTTGATGCTGATCGTCTTAGTCTTCTTTTTCTTGTACACTATAGTTTTCCTCATCCCTCTCGGTACTAGTGCCAGGTCTACTCTGCTCAGTAATCTTGAAAAAATCTGTCATCTTGGGCAATTTCGCTACAGCATCTCGAGCAGTGGCTGCTTCTTTTCTCTTTTGAGCACCACTTTTTGAACGTTTCATTCTATACAATGTCAATAAAATACTTTATCTGCACTCTGCAGTGTATATATATTGTCCCGGTATTTATAGCCAAACAGAATTCCAGACCATTCTATGATGGTTGCGTAACAACGGCATTGTTACGTCAATCGAATATTCAAGATTCTACCAGAAAATCAATCGAAATATTCTAGATTCTGCGAGATAAAATGACGTAGCATTCACTTATGATGTCACAAGCCAATTTCTTCCTACAGTTTAAATCGGTTGTAAACAAGTCTGCTGAACTGAAAATAGTCACGTAGCCAAAAAGCAATTTCAGACTAACTTGGGCCCCCAAAGTTGGTCTGGGCCCCCCCAATTGGGGGGTTTGGGGGGCGGCTGCTACGTCTCTGCTAGTACTCGTAGAAGAGATGAAGGGTTTGTTGTCTTGTTTGTCGCATTCATTTGTGAATATTATTAATCTGATGTTTAGATGGAATCGCAGTTAACGGAGAAGTAAGTTTTCAACGTCTATACGATTCCTACAATCCAAAAAATTAGCAAGTTGAAGTTAAAATTTTCAGTATCACAATACTAAAATATACCGGCATTTCATTTAAAATAAAGACACCCAAATGAGTTGTTCCGCAAAACCATATAAACAACACAAAGATTCAAATTCATGGTGAAACAAAAAAAAAATTCATAGCAAAATTGAAATTTCTGATAAAAGTGATTGTTGATGGAGAAACCCAGAGAATCGAACCCACACCATAGGCACTAAGATTTACGGACTAATATACAGTAGCGACTATGCCCAAACCGAAGAAGTACAAGATGACAATTGTGCAGACGGCTCATTAATGCTGAAACAATAAGTCGTTTCATAGAATAAGACAATAATTCCTAAAGCCTAACAAAATTATTCAAGTTTTAGAAAAAGGATAAAATCAAAAAATCATTCTGTGTGAATTACAAATTGACAGTGGTTCTTCAAAATCGAAATCGATTTTATTAGTTTATTATTTTGATACAATTTTGAATAAATTTAGTTGTTTTTTAGAATTATAGGGTGATTTTGTAAAAGCACTCCAAATTTTTCATCATCCACTGTTGATAAAGATGCTCAACTGTGCTCAAGCTATTTTACCTCAAAGGAAGGTGAAGTTGCTTTGGACTCAGAGCACAAGAACTGTATACAGTAACCAACATAACCAAACCCATTCAACTGTAAATTAATGACTACAGTTCTATGGTTTTATTTCAATATTAAAAGGAAATCAGTTCAGCCTCCTAAGTGCAATCTAAGTTCGGATAATCTCTTCTTAATGTGTAAAGCTCCTGGCTGCTAGTTGATTACTGGCGATTATTACAGACACCGCAAAATTTATCAAATGTCCAGTTATCGAAGATTTCAAGGGTGGTACTGGTAAATGGAAAGATTGGCTCTGATAAGGAAACCTTTATAATTATTTGGCAACTTTTGGGTCTTATTTCTATTTTATTTAGGCTGATGAATACCTGCCTAATTTGGAGTCAAAATTGTCTTCTTTTTATTTATGTAAAATACTAATTTATATATGGGTAAATAGTCTAATTGAATAACAGTTATCTCTAATTTCGCCCATTTTGCCTATTGACGGACTTAAACCTTCAATAAACGATTATAAAGAATATTTGAAGAATTTCGTAGATCGGGTAAGTATTGTGCTGAGCAAGCTGAAAATGATCATAACCATCAGCAGGTGGCGTAAATGAGCTGCTTTGCCGTTATTCTGCAACGGCTAAGAACAATTATCAAACTTAATAAAATTGTTGCGTAAATCTCTGTTTAGAAAAAAGAAAATTTAAACAAAGGCGGCATAATTAAGGCATTTATACTTTTTGCCAATACGAGCCACTGAGATACAAATTATCTCGGTATCATAAAAGCTTCAATAAGCCAAGGCTAAAGTTTAAATTTTAAATTACCAAATTGCCCAGAAAAATTGTGGAATTGGCGTGACTTATCAAAAATGCAAAATGGGTTTAAGTGTTTCCAAGCCATTTTTTTAAAGAGAAATGCGGCGGCGATAGCTCAATGGTAGAATATCGAGTTAGTGATCTAAAGGTTTCTGGCCCCGGGTTTCACTAAAAAAAAAACAAAAAAACTTGCAATAATACAGTGACAAGCTGGAAGACGTAAAAAAAAGTTACTATTCCACCGCATTAGTTTGGCCGCACGATTACGCTACCAATTCTTTCTATTTTCCAGCCCAAAATCATATTTAAAGTTTCAAACCGGGTAGAGAAATTTAATCTTAGATCAATAACAATAAGCATTTTTGGAAAAATAAGTAATTTCAATGTTGCAATTTTTCCAATCCAATGCTTTCATTAAGCAGATTCCAGTTTTTTACTGTTCCAATAAAAGTTTAATTAAAATAGTTTTTGCTTAGTCTAAGAAAAGTAATTGAAAATAATTCAATCCCGCGAACTAATTGGAACACCCAACATAAAGTGAATACATACTTCTGTAAATGAATTCCACACACTGTAACTCGAAACGCGCAATAGCTTTATTATGTTACCAGTTGTTGCTTTCAGCAATGTGAATCTTGCAACTAGAAACTTTACAGAAATTGAAAATAGGATCACATCCAAACTGGTTATTGCCATTACCATTTACAAACCGTTGTATCATTGGTGCAGTAATTCATGACCCAACGTTTAAATAGCGAAACTATTTTTACACTGATAAATGACTTTAAGGTATACGTAGCTGTCAGGCTTCAAAAATCGCATCAGCAAAAAAAGACGGCTTCTTGTAACCGCGCTTGCCCCCAACTCTGCCGCCGCTCAAACCCCTTCAACTCGGAACAATCCAGTCATTTGTCTTCAAATCACTTTAATCTCCGCGATCGATTGATTGTAAGTCGAATGTAACACGACAAAGCGAGGCATCAGGCGTAGCCGTTTCTTCTCTTTTTACAAATGTTTTGGCATGAGTTAATCGTATTAAATCCAAGAAAATTATCAGTTTAAAAATATGATATATAAAAACAGCAACAATTATGTAACGCCCTAATTAGAATTTGAGTTGTCAAGAAATTACCAAATTATGTATTACCAAATACGAAATTACCAAGAAATTACCAAATTATACCAATACAAAACAAAATTTAGTACTGCCAGCCTACCAAGAGTTAAGCCCTCTGTTGTAACTTCAATCAAGACCAGCGAATACATAGCAGAAAATGTTGTCGGTGCCTCTTTGTTAACCAGACTACGTGTAAGCTCAGAGCATATAACAACCTTATTCTAATCCTTATAGATAAATGATTACCGTTCAACCTTTAGTAAGGATATAGACGACAAACGTAGCCTATCACAGTAAGTGACCCAATCAAATTAGTTACTTGTAATATTGAAGCAAACATTATTTCGGGTGTCAACCAATGTACACAAACTGAACATAACTTAATAAATTTATGACACAAGCACGACATTGTACATACTGTTACTCTTCTGCGCTTATTTAATTTTGTTTAAAATTCTTACGCTGAGTTTCAAACTCATGGTCTGTAAAAGAGCTCGGGTTGGAAGGATGTGATGCGGGTGGCACGTCTTGCTTACCGCGGGACTTGCAGTGATTACGAGCCCAATCTCCGTTTGCTTTATTTTTGAACGTTTACTGCAAAATTTAATTTACGGTTTGATTTGAGCTTAAAAAAACCTGTTTTTCAGTGAATAGAATACAGTTCGCTTTTCCTTAGTTTGTGATCATGATTGATTGATAAGAAGCACAGTTTATAGTTGAAACTTTAAGTTCTCAAAATAATTTAAGTGAATTAGCAACAATTTGTGCACAGGAGTCGCATTGAGGATGGATTAATGCAGAATTACAAGTCTAACCCGCTAATTCAATTTTATCCATTTTCCGTTGAAACAAGCATCAATAAAAAAGCAGCCCTACCCCTTGAACGCCATTGCAAACTGCCCAATCCTTGCACAAGGTAAAACAAAAACTGCGACTTGAAATGACGACACAGATTAAACGCAGAAAAAAACTGCAAATCAAAAAAAACGCCAACGCAGTGCAAGGCGCAATCGGCTGACAATTGCAAGCTTCCAAACAATAGTTAACCAAAGCTAATAATAGGCTCTAAAAGTTCGAAGCCCGCAAAGGCTTAAAAAAGGTGTACAGAGCTTTACAGCTTGGTAACACTAGGGCATTTCCGTTTCCTTACAAGGCAACTTGTTTGTTAAGGTTGGAGAAATAAGATCTCCCTTCTTGACCATTTCATGAAACGTAATTTCTTTAATATCTGAGATAAAAGTTCTTTAGCCTTTAAAAGATTTCAAAGTTCTTTTTTGGATTGTGTAACAAAAGTAGATGTTGACGTAAAACGTGACAAAAGCCGAGAAAGTTTGAAATCTTTTCAGTCGCTAATTATAATAACAAAAACCTTAATCAGTTAGAACAGCAAGAAAAGGATAAAAATATCCTCGAAGGTGGCCGGTTAGCCAAAAAAAGAATAATATCAAGAACAGAAAGAACAATCGCATTGTTGGTCTAACATTACATCATAATGCGTTAAACAATAGAACGAACACAGTGCGACAATAAATGGAACCTAAATTACGTGTCAACCTCAGAATTATTTCAAATAAACCACGAAAAGATTTAGCTAAATAGGGCTAAGCAAGCAGCAAGATAGGTTACCTACTGTAAGTGGTACAAGTAACTTTCAAGTGAATAGCATAGCTCTTAAACAAAGCAAGAAATATGTTCAAATAAGACACAAGGATTTCAAAGTTAACTGTTTTGATTATTTCTCAGTTTTAAACATCAAAAGATTTTGTGTCAAGCATAAAAACCCGGATTCATTCCAATAAGAACAGTAAAGTATTCCGATTGCTGAAAGCTTTAAGGAGGACAGCGGCGGATATTTCTTGAAAAAAAATTGAAAAAAAACATGAAAGAAGAAGTCGAAATATTACCCGAAAATGAATTCAAACTTGCCCAACAAATGAAAGACACTTGTGATGAGTCAGGTAAAGAAACCAACCCAGCAAAAACAGCCGAAATCCTATATCAAATTGGACTGATTTATAGAAAGAGGAGCCCAGACAAAATCTCACTCATTAAAAGTGCAGGACTGTTAAACGCAGCCATTGCGAGGAATCCGTCAAACGTTTTACAAATCAAATCTGATCTTTCCGACTTGTGCCGCCATATTCTCAAACAGTCAAACGCAAACGACCAAACTGCAGATTTGGTAAGAAAAAGTGAACGGGTCAAAGATTCGGTCACAAACCTGAGAAACGAAGTGAAAGAATTCCTGGAAAGCAAAGTTCCGAGAATTTCCACAACATCTTTTTCAAAAACAAGTCTAATAACAAAAACAAAAGCAATTCAAGAACTTAACAAATTAATTACTCACAAATACAAACATATTATGGCCGAACTAAGTCAATATTGTGAGGACGTAATGGGCAAACCTCCTTGCCAATACGCTATTGTGGGAATGGGCTCTCTCGCTCGTGAAGAAATCACGGCCTACTCGGATTTCGAGCACATTATTCTCCTATTTGATGACAAGAACTACAAATCATATTTGGAATATTTTAAATGGCTGTCAGTGATTTTTCACATTGTTGTTTTAAACGTACAGGAAACTATTGTGCCCAGTTTGAACATTGTCAGTTTAAATGGTAACGAATCTACTTTAGGAGATTGGTTTTATGATGACGTAACACCACGAGGCATATCCTTTGACGGAATGATGCCTCATGCATGTAAGTTTCCATTGGGCAGACAACAACACACCAAAAACAAACAATTTACCACTGAACTCATCAAACCAGTTAGCGAAATGTTAGAATATCTCAGTTCTGACGCAGATTTGAAAAACGGCTATCATTTAGCTGACATATTAACAAAAACATGTTTTGTGTTCGGAAACGAGGACATTTTTAAACAATTTGCAGATGGCGCCCAAAAGTACCGCGACACAAAATCACAAACAGACACCATCAACGATATCAAAAACCAGGTGAAACAAGATTTGAACAACTTTTCGACGCGGTTTCGATTGAGCAAATTGAAATCACAACACACAATCAACATCAAACAATTAGTTTATCGCAGCACCACCATATTCATTTCAGCGTTGGCCAGGAAACATAATATTTCAGCAAACTCATGTTTTGATATCATTGACGAAATGACAAACAACAAACAAATAACACAAAACACAGCTGAAAAATCAAAACTTGCAATCGCCATTGCATGTGAAATGAGGTTGAGGGTTTATACAGACAAGAAATCCCAGTGCGACAACGCCATTGATTTGAAACAAGATGGCATGGAAAAGTTTTTGGATATTGTAGGAGTGGCATGCACAATCAACTACTTTCAAATTGCATATTGTTTGCAATGCGAGGTAGCAAAGCAACTAAACTTTACCAAACTTCACTTTTATACCGATCCACAATTAATCAACATCACAATTGGTCTAGCTTTTGGAATAAAAGATTTACCTAGTTTTTCAAAAGATTTGCAAAGGCAAGTTTGGGATTCAAGTAAATTTGATTTTGACGCATGCATTGAACTACTTGAATCGAAGATGAATTCAAATACAATAAACTATTTTTCAAACCGAACTGACCTAAATCCCCAGCAAATCAAATATGTTGCAGAATATTTGAATTCAGCAGAAATATTTGATGAAGCTTTGGAATTTAACAAACAATTGTTAGACATTTTCAAAAACAAATCAAAAGATAACAACCGAGATTATGATGTTGCATGGGCAAACCATCAAATTGGAAAATGTTTGTTTTACACGAGTGACCTTGTAGAAGCATTGACTTATTCGCGACGAGCCCTTGAAATCAGAAAAAAATTATCGCGCGACGTTGAACGTGATCGGGATGTTGCCGACACACTTCTTAACATTGGTAAGTGTCATAGTGGTTTGCATAACTACAATGAAGCGTTAACATATCTAAACCGAGCCCTCAAAATATTTCAAAATACAACTCTGAATGCGAATGCCGATGCCGATCGGGATGTTGCCATCACCCTTCATAACATTAGCGTCTGTCATATTCATTTGCATAACTGCAATGAAGCTTTAATAATTTTAAATCGAGTAATTGAAGTAGAACTCAATGCATCTCAGAATGTGGATACCAATCGGGATGTTGCCAAAACATTTACAAACGTTGGTTGGTGTCACACAGATTTGCAGAACTACGATGAAGCGTTAACAAATCTAAACCGAGCACTTAAAATCTTTCAAAACACATCGCTTGATGTTGACAAAGAACTTTGGTTGGCTCATATACAAAGCGAGATCGGTAGATGTCTGACTGGTTTGCAGCAGTACGATAATTCATGGAATTGTTTAGAACAATCACTAAAAATTTATCAAAACATAACATTAGATGAAGAAAATAATATCCACATTGCTCGTTTATTTAATTACATGGGCGAGTGCCTGATTGGAAAACAACAATATGAGGAAGCGCTCAAATACTTACATAGAGCACAGAAGATTTATCAAACTCAGTTTAACTGGGAAAAGAAACCTTTCTTTGCCACAACTCTTAAAAACATGGGCATATGTTTGATGGAAATGCAAGAAAATGAAGATGCTTTGAATCGTTTCAAACAATCGCTTGAAATTTATAAAAAGCTTCCATTAAACGAGTACATAGCAAGCCAAATTCAACTAATTCGTAATAAAACTGACCAATATTTGTTAAAGCTTGCTGGGTGATTTGCTTTTAGGACGCATAAGTGAACACAAACACAGGATAAGCTTTGATAGTTTTTGTCATTGCCAAAATGCACGAAATGCATTGTAAAAATGAAAAGCAAACAACAAAGCAGGTAGACACTAACATATAATGATTCTCCAAAAATATGATTCTTTAATCTATTACAGCCTTTATTTTAAATACTACTTATTGTTCTTCGTTTGTCAAGCACACGTTTTGCTTTTTTGCGTAAACCTGAAATACCGTACGTTTACGTTTTCAGGGGAACATTTCGATTAAAGGTGGAGGTCAAGAATATTTGGATATGAAAATCAAAAATCTAGTCAAAAGTTTTACAAATTTAGTAATTTTCGTTGCTCTTGCATTAAAAATTTTGTAAAATCCCACAATTTGTTAAAATTATTCAATGTTATCTACCAACGGAACTTGGCTTTGAGCTGCACCTCAATGTTGCGCCAGAAACGCAATATTGTGATGCAACAAACTAAATGCATTAAAGTTTCTTTATAGTAAAATTCAAATCTTTCTGTTTCCTTTTAAACCAAACCCATGCGATTGTTAATCAGCGAGATCATTGGCGGAATTAGCAACAAAACAGAGAATCGATACCAGACCTTGAGATTAAGAATCCGACATCTATTTGTCGCAAAACTGTAGGCTATAATACACGTTGCACGAATTTGCGATTCCATGCAAACATTTAAAAAAAAATGCAATTAATTTGCTCGGCCTGGAATCGAACTCATGCATTTATGCTCGCAGTTTTGTTAAGCACATCGAAGGTGAAAACTTCTTGTATGTGACGTCATTGTAGAACCTCTCCTGGCAGACATTCTCGTTCATTTTGCTGCAAATGTTCAAACCAATTCTTTACCAATTTAATAGTGTATTTTCAAATGGTACCATTTTGCAATGAGTTTAGTAGACGCACTAGAGTTTCGAACCTAAATTTTGCTCTTCATCGTCTATGTCACTGTTGCAGCTGTCAAGTTTAAGTGTAACTTGAGCCATGTTTTTCACTGCTAGTGCGTTGTTAGTCCAATGCATTTATTGTTTTACATGCTGTGTTGCCTTCTAATATTTGCAGCACAAACGCGTGTATTTAATGGTGTCTTTAACTAGTCTAAGCCATAAACTGACTGAGATAAGATTTAAACCCTGTCTTACCTTTTGTCTCTTAAATATGGTCAATTTCAACGTATTACCGCCTAATTAGGCAATGAGTTGCAGGTAACTAGATGCAATTAGTTGCCAGTAACCGCAATCGTCTTTTGTGTTTTCAGCTTTAGCTTTGCTAGCGTTTCGTAGTTCAGTACTGTACTGCACTACACGATCACACAGATGCTTAGTGGAAGCGTCAATTATGACACCAGGTTATTTTCAAGTGTTTGCATAGTTGTTATGTTTCTGTAGTATAAGAATTTATTTCTGTTAATTTTCAAAATTGTCAATTGAAAAACTTAGTAAAATGTACAAATGTAATGTTAAACTGTTGCTGCATTTCATCGACTTGTGCTAATTCTATAATCTACGTTACAGAATTATAACAGATTTCTTATTTGTTTGTGTTATTGGTGGGGTTGTTTTTGTTGTACAAGACAAAAATTTTGAAGATTTACAATACCTCTGACAGCAACAGAATCGAACTTGAATTTCTTATGTTACCTCAGCGCTTGCTTTAAAGATTTTTTTGAGACTGTATTCTCTTTATTGTGCGTTGCTAACTGTGTATTAAATAAAAATCAAAGTTTTAAATAATCATTTTATTCTTCGCAAAATTTTGTGATTAAAAACGTCTGCGATATTTTATTTTGCAAGCAGCCGTGGATTTCAAGAACTGCAATTCGATCAAGTCAGGTCAATCCGGTTCCCGAGTTGCCTCGGCCAGTTGGTGGAAACACAAAGCGATATCTTGTCTGCTTTCGAGTCAAGGTGCCAGTTGAATCGAAACAAATCAAAATACTATGTGGTTATTCCACGTAACAATAGCACAAAGCATCAGGACGTGAACTGTCGTGATTGATCTGCGGCAGGGTTGGAAAAATTGCTTGTTTTTGCTTTAATTGCAATTACAATTACAACCTAAAATTTTCAAATACAATTACAATTATTGTAGTTCAAGTAATTGTAATTCAATTTCAATTACAATTACAATGAAAAGATTCTCAAAACATTGCAACCAATCACTTACATACGAAGCCTCGAGTTTTGCTTATGTCAACCCTGTGGATTTGTTTTGTGTTTCTATATCAGACCTGTTAAAGCCCCATTTCTCTCCATCCTTGTTCTTCCACCAATCTTTATTTAACTTTAATTTTTGCAATACAAAATTTTGTTTGTAAGCAATCGTCAAGTATGTTACAGAATTCATATCGTTTCCAGCAACATTATGGTTTTAGCTAAATCATGGTCTCATACCGCAATTATTTGTGCAAAACAAAATAAGTCTTACCACAATTAAAAATTGGAAAAAAGCTCAAATTGTGTACGTTACAATTTCAAAGTTACAACTACGTACTATTTAACACAATTTTAACTTTCACCAATAATATCACATACTTAGCATGATCATACAAAATAGAATCATTAGTGTCGCTTTGACATACACACAAGTGCAAACAAGCAAAAAAGCACATATAATCTTAATACCACAAATAGCATTGAAGTAACAATCATAAGCGTAGCCAGGGGCGGGGGTCCAGGTGGATCGCCCCCCCACCCCCCAATCGAAATACCACCAATGATAAAAATGTGACAAAAAAGTCTTATTTCTTTCAAAAAAGTCTTGTTTCTTTGTTTTTTATTTAATTATTTTTTCATCCCTGTCTATTAGCCCACTTGGTCCCCTGTCCAGAGTTTTTTTTTTCCGGGTTACCATGATCACAATTGCGATTATGTTTCACAATCATATTTTGATTTTAGCTTTATGGGCTAGATTACTCAGATTTTGAATTTCGGTTTGCAGGCAAGCTTAGTTTAGCTTTTGAATTTCGGTTTGAACGTCAGCTTTGCCGATGAGCGTTGGTATTACGCGAAACTCGAATCCAGAGCAGTACGTGGGGAAAAAAATAGGTTAGCCTTTTTAGCAGCTGAAGTTGCGAGATAGAGACGATAGCCTATATACCAATAGCTTGGTTATTTAAATTTACCGGTTGAGTTAGCCTAGTTCAGGGATCGGGATTCTTTGCATTGTATCGACTCCTCTTCACACTGATGATGAATTCAGTTGACTTCGAAACACGGGAATGCTCCCGCGATAGAGGGCTCCGCCTCAAGTGCGTCACTAGGGGTTGAAATGATTACCCATTTCGACGCGGAGACAGCATTAAGGTGTTGTCAAATGAAGTAGGATTGTAAGACGTGATGTCTCTGTGAACTATTAAATTAGTTCTGCCTATTTCACTTCAGGAATAATTTAATCTTGTTTCTTTATTTTCGTTTTTTTTAGCATCTTTGCGTACAACAGTAATTACCAATAATATTGACGATCTAGAGGCGGGCCCCATAAATTCGATTTTACCAACCAATTGAAATGTATAACCCGCGTAAAATTGATATGGGGTTTTGTCCTAAAAGTTGCTACCTCAGGCCCTCATCTAACCTTTTTATAAACGTAATGCAACAACCAGGCCCGGATTTACCATATGGCACTGTGCCTGGGCCCCGCGCTCAGATTGTAAGACTTGTTTTGGTCTTCATCTATACTTTGGCAGGAAGATGTTGCAAAAATCCCCAAAGTACCAGAGGCCCCCTGCAGTGTAAATCCCGCCCGCAAATAACATGGTTAGTAAACTTAACCATAAAATGTACCATTTTTCAATAGCAATTCATCACCATCTCCCCAGTTGTTACGCACAAAATACTTAAAAAAATTAGCTAAGAGAAATGCTCATTGTACAAAATGTTGAATTTGAATTGAGGGGTCGTTGGCCCCCTGGCCGTACATGCACTCCTCTGTCTTGTTAATTTCATAACAAAATAAAAATGTCTAAGGAAAATCTTTGAGTGGATTATTATTTACTTTTAAAATATTGCAGGAGACAATGCACCTTACTTTCTCGTATCTGGGCCAAATAAATCTCTTTCAATTAAAGTTTAACAACAAATTGCAAGATTTTTGAAGTGTTTTAGACTTAAATTGCAAGTAAAAGGAGAATAGAACAAAATGATTTTTTCGATTGGCTTTTAAATGCTAAAAATCTAGTTCTTTCAAATGGCTCTGAACACGTGCGAAATGTGATCCAATGGCATTAAAATCGCTTTTTTTTCAAAAAGTGACAAAAAATCGCCCGGAGAGCCCCGCCCCCAGACCCACGTCTGTGAAACGTTTGAGTTACATTAGCTTATTCAACGCGTCTCCCAAGTTAGACATTTGCACGTTTTAAGTATTAGTTTACCTCAACCTTTAGCAAAACCCTGACTAATTGCCAACAATAGGCAAGGCTTTGGATCTTCCATTCTACGGTATCTTTGCCCCACAAAAAGTTCCTCTTTTGAAAATTTCGGATAACGTCATTGCATGTAATTTGTGGTTTGGGCCACCCCCAATCCAAAATCCTGGCTACACCAATGGTTACATCGTTAGTTACCACCGGTTACAGTCACATCTGACGTCATAGACCAATTCTATGTTAGACTATTTTGTGGCTTAGAGTTAATGCTAGTTATGATTAGAGTTGGTGTTAAGTTTAGGTAGTGAATATGATTAACTCTATCTTTAAAACTAACTCTAATCAACCCTAACCTACTTTGATGTTCGGTTTGCGAAGTCAGATGTGATTGCAACCAGTAAAAAATATCGATATCGATTTGTAACCGGAGGAAAATTGATATCATTCAAACACATTCTGTTATCATCTATCTTAGGGAATAATAGAGTAATTGTAATTGAAAACAGGCAGAAAATTTTTCAATTACAATTACAATTATTGACTTTTGAAAATTTTCAATTACAATTACAGCAAAATCGTATAATTAATTACAATTTTGTCAACTACGGTTATAATTTTTCTAAGCCTGATCTGCAGTGCGTTGAAATTACAGAGCTAGACAAAAAAACGAGAAAACACTTTTGAGCGCCACCGTGCGGTGCTTACTTTTGCTTTTATTTTGTCAAAAAAACAGTGCTTCATGCATTTTTTATGATTTAGGTCGTCATCATGTTACAATTTTAACAGTCAGCTAGAATAATAATTTTGAAACTCACCCGGAAAGTTTGTTTTCTCCGAATTGCCATAAATATCTTGACCAAAAATGCCAGATTGTTGTTGCCTGATTCCAAATAGTTTGTATAAGGCAGTGCTGATGACTATTAACCTGTTTCCTTTCTCAGAGCCATTTTTTGGTTTGTTCGCGAAGATGAGGAACAGAAAAATTAAAGTCAAAAGGTAGAAAAGACCTAATAACGTACAAAAGCATGAAATCTACACATCTCAAAGTTCACAAGTCAAGTCGCGCTGTGACGGGAATCTTACCCAAGAAGTGATGCTGCAAATAACAACAAAACAAACGGGGCACATTTTTAACTGCTCGTTCAACACATTTCGCTGCTTTGTGACCACAAACTTTACTCTGGAACCTCCAGCGATTGCTGAAGGAAAAAAAATAATCTCCAATTAACAGTGACCTTGAAAATCAAAATCAAAATGGAGGAAAAATATGGCTCAATCAATAAATCAAATGCTGTAACACGAACTGATTATGCTGCAATCTTGTGGCCGGCAATAATAAGCAAACTGATACGTCATGACGTAAAAAACCGATGATTGATTTGAATGAACCTAATGTCTAAAGCACGAACATATGGCTTTTGCTTACGTCAGTGGTTTTTAATCTGTGGGCCATGGCCTACCGGTGGGCCACAGAGTATTTTGCAGGGGGCCACAGAGCATTTTGGTTTGAAAAAGTTGTATTTTCACGATGAGCTGTTTATTCCCTGACATTGTCAGAAAGCTCGCAGAAAGTTGCGGTGAATGGCAAGTTGACTTGTTTTTGGAGATCACCTGTTTTCGGCAGGAAAAACCGTTTCAATCTAATTCAAGACTAATACAAATTTGGGTCATGTTCTTGAGCAATACTTTAAGAGTAGGGCCATGGAAAATTTTTAAAATGAAAATGGGCCACGGTTAGAAAAAGGTTGGGAACCACTGGTTTATGTGATACTGAACTGTTACGAAGCGGAAATCGAAAGTCGATTCGAACTATATCAACAGACACAATTTTATGTCATGTTCTACATGAAATGCCCTTCGCTTTTCGCTGGCTAACTTAAAATTGAGTTTAATGTCCAAAACATTACCCTGGATCGCTAACTAGCGTTGCTGAGTTTTGCGATGTTGCGCAATAAGACAAACTGCATTTTTACAAACAGTAGCGTAGCCAGAGGGGGCGGGAGGGGAGGCTCGAGCTTTCCCATTGGCCTGAAAAGTACGCAAAATAGCACGTTTTTAATGCTTTTCAGGCCGATTTTTGCTCCAAAAAGGAAACTAGCCCCCCCAACGGGTTTTGGGAGCCGAAGTTGTGAAAAACATGCCGTCATTTGTATTAGAATAGTGGAGTTTTTTGGTTCTGGAGCTCACCCAAAGTCGGCGAAGACCTTTTTTTTTTTTTTGGAGATCACCTGTTTCCAGAAAAAGCCTTTGAATTTTGGCGAAGACCTTTTTTGTTTTGGAGATCACCTTATTTTCACTAAAAAATCGCCTCAATCCAATTCAAGAGTAATGAAAATTTAGGTCAAGTTTGTTTACGGTTGGATCAAACTTCCAAAAAAGCCCCCCCCCCCCTTTGCGAAATCCTAGCTACGCGCCTGTTTACAAAGGTTGTTTATCCACATATTTTTTCTGTATGTACCGCTTTTGATTTCGAGTTAAATACGATACTTTGACGATTCGACAGCTTTGCTTCTGTGATGTAACGGTAACGGAGAGGCGCAAGTCCGACCAGAGTTGTAAACGGGCCGACAAGTTCAGGCCCGAACCCGGCCCGAACCCGAAACTATAAGCCCAAACCCGGCTCGAACCCGGCCCGAACCCGAAATTAATTTGAAGCCCGAATCACGCCCGAAAAAATCCGACAGTTAAGTTAGGTCTAAAAAATTTATCAATATTGCCATATTATTTTGATTATTTTTTGTACACCTAGGACAAAAAGTACGTCTCAGGCCCGAATTAAGCCCGACATTTTACTCAACTTTAGGCCCGAACCGGACCCGAAAAGCCCGGCCCGGCTTACAACTCTGAGTCCGACAAACCTAGCGCTGCGCTTCGCGATTATCTGTTGCACAGCGGCGGTTTGGTGCTGTAAAATAAAATCCCATCATCCTAATCTCACCGCATATTCCGTTTTTTGGCATTGTTTACTGGTTTTCGAAACAAACAAACAAAAATTGCAAAAAGCGAGAAAGCAACCGATAACTATTAGAACCATATTTGGATTGGCAATAAAGCTGACGTGTAAAGAAATAAGTGTGTATGACTCCAATGCTGACATTTTACGCACACAGCAAGCAAGTTTAGTAATTGTATCGCGAGTTCATCCAACAGTTTGTATCCAGGCAGCAAGCAAAATGTATTGAGAGCGATCATCCATAACCAAAGATGTTGAAAGTTAGTGTTTGGTAAACTCCAGTGCAGCGAGTTGGATTCGTCTTCATCCAGTGCAATCGCAGAAGTGTTCAACGTCTTATAATAAGAGCTGGTATCAAATGCATGGCTCTCTACCAGTGGAGGCTTGACGTGGCCTGGGAAATTACTTCAACAAACCACAAAATAGTTTTTCTCTTATGTTTTGCAGGTTTATGACGTCACATTTTGTCCCATTTTCTCTCAGCTTTTAAGCTATCTTCGCTATTTAAGCTAAGTTAATTATGACATGAGAAGAAAGATTAATTTAACTTTGCTTATTTGCGTAGTCAAATGAATCAAAATCGTAGTTTACGTTTCAAGTCGCTTCGAGCGGCCCAATCTTTCCGCTAGTACGTGGACTGTTCCGTCATACGGAGGAACAGCACTTTCTCCGGGATCCAATGGCTGCACAAAATTTTACAAACCTATAAACTTTGAAAATGTAATAGCATTTTTATTCATCTAGTTGCTTGTGCCAGGAAAAAGCAAAAAAATCTTTTTGGTCTTTGAAGCAAGTTGCCTCCTGGCCACCTGTATGTTATACAAGGTGGAAGCTGCACAGTAATTTTTTATTGCGTACGCCACGCTATAGTAGAGAAGCTGTGAAACCTTTTTTTTGTCTATAAGTTTGACCTAATCGACAATTAAACCAACGTTTACCGTTTTAGTAGCAAAATGTCTATGGACATGAGTATTCATTGGCTTAATTTAAAAATCATCAAAATAAAGTTATATTTAATCTCAACAGTATTAAAAAACACTGAAATTCTAGTCCATTTTGTATCCAAAGTTACATGAAAATGCTGATCAATAATAATAGATGACAGATGTGATCGCGCGAGGTAGCGCTTAGCTAAGCCTTAATATCTTATAGTCTAACCCAGTGTTCTGAACTTTTTTAAGCTTTGACACCGGCAAACAACAAAAAGACTTTGCGGCACACACCGTCGCAACTAAAAACTTTCGAATCGGATAAAAACAATTTGAAACGTTAGACATCACAATGGAGTGCCATTGTAAATGAACTTCAATGCAGCAATCAGGTTCTCAAGGTTTCGCTAAGAACAAGCAGACGTTTTTATCATGGTGCAATTATGTGATCGCTAGTTTTAATGGTGACGCTATGGAGCTATATTTAACTTTGAGTCTGTTCTGTTAAGAATAAACCGATCAGGCATATAACGGCCTACTTTCGACTGTCATTGGCCCACGAGCAGGGGTTTGAGCCTACTCATTTCCTGGCATTCTTAGAAGTTGTTTTTGAGTTTCTCTAAGAATGAAACTGGGAGGCGACTACAACTTTATTACACTTGCCTGCGTTGTGCTTAATTTTTTTTGGTTTTAACGCTTTTGGTTCTGTTCAGCAGCGCTACTGATAACGCATAAGATATATCGCGAGATAATGATGATAATAATTTGTTTTATTTCAGACAACAATGGTCCATAAGTGTAAAAAGAAACAGAATAAGCAAAAACAAACTAAGACAAGAGCATATTTGTGCAAACAACACACTTATTTACAGATTACACCAGAGGAGTGCAATTGTTGTACTCATAATGCTTGGACAAACAGAAACTGTCGGAATTTATGAGACTTTATTCAATCATTGAGAGACTTTAAGCATTTTTGCTCAAATCCATAAACATTTCTGCAAATAAGGGCTTGAAATGCTGGGATCTCCGCAGCTATACAAGACCCTCTGTGGCGCTCATAAAACGAGGTATGGTATGCAAAAATCTGTAAGCATCATTGAAGCCAACAAGCATGCGATTAAAAGTATATTGCGTGTAATTGTGCCACAAATGACAACCAAATAGGGGAGTACATTAAACAAAGTATTTTTATGGTACTTGAACATTTTATAAATCTACAGGTGGGCAAGTTAATGCAAAACGTTAGCTTCGTTATCCACTAGTCCGTTGACAAACTTCACTCCTCCGTTAACGTTAATCCGTTATTTTTAGCTTTAATTAACGGAATTTGATAAAGTTCGTTAATTCGTTAACATTTTGCGTGTAATCTACGTTTTTTTTTATTCACTCGCTTCTATAACACATATTGACGTTGTTGAGCTGATTGTAAGGAAATATTTATTGCTATGGTGGTCTTTTTGTGTTTTGGAAGTTACATTTCAAAGTCTAATCTAATTTCAAGATAAAAATGGTTCAAATGCACTCACGAAGCTACGATCGGAAAATGTTTGGAAATTGTGATCAGCGATAATTAATAGACCTATGAGGCTGCAGCTTATTATTTGTCACAACAGAATTTTTATTTAATGATGTTTTTGTTTGTTTTGTTTTTGTGGTCGGATGAAAACTGAGCGGCTACTTGATAGGGTACTTCGCATGGGGCGAGGGGGTGGGAAATAAACATTTCCAAAACCATCCTTTTTTTAAATGCAGATGAATTGGTTTTAAAACTTCTGATTTTTTTTGATTTACCTGCTTGTAATACGGTTCACCACCGCCCTCATAGCCCATTTACGCAGCTAGCTTATTCATGTTTTTGCACTGTTTACTTTTATGCCACTTTTCAAACGTATTAATTAAGTTATTTGTGCAAAAAAACTAAAAGAAAAATCTTCTAGCTTTGGGAGCTCCCTAGACCATGCCTTGGCGGTTGAAAGCGTTGCGCCCCCCAGAGATGGAAACCGGCCAGGTCGAGATTCTTCGACCGGCCAGTCAAGCCGGTTGAAACTCCGCTCAAATTCTCCTTTCTTGCAACTAAACGACGTCTAAGCATCAATCGAAATATACATATATATTTTATTTAGCGACATATATAAATAAACATATATTTTTATTTAGCGACGGCTCAAATCCATTTATTGTCATATTGTCATTAAATCATTATTTATTTTGTGAAACAATGTCCCAATTGCCCTTGTTCTGAACCCCCTTAACTGAATTTGATTTACGCTCACCAAATTAATGGTTTGAGCACTCTCGGTTTAGGAATCTCTTGACTATGACCCTTGTCTTAGGCCTTCTCAAAATTTATATATTTTATTATAAAAAAAAACTTTTTATAAAAAACAGTTTTAACTAACCACACCTTTTGAAAACACTTGTTGAATGGTTTCAAGCTGTGACTTATGTGCTGTAGTCATTAAGAAATGCATATACAAGGGCGTATTTAGGGAAGGGCATAGTGCCATGCCTCCCTCTTTGGGCCACGGCACAAAGCAAAAAAGTGCAAAATATACGTTAAAATCGCATAATTAGATTATAATAAAGCATACATGTGGATGAGCCTTAGACTATCTGGCATTTTAGCATCATTTTAATCAGCTTGAGAGTAGGAGTGGCGCAGTATTCAGATTTTTTAGTACTTGCTAAAATCTTGCCGCTCTGAAAAGCTTTTTTCAACTTAAATTTACCACACTCAAAGACATAGCTCTTATTTTTTTTATATCTAACTAGCCATGGCTTGTTCTGAAATAGCATTTCTACAAACTGCTGGGGCGCATTATATTTTGAATATTTTCTAGCCAATGTCATAACAACTTAATGTTTGCTGCTCGGCAAATTGCAAATAAACTGTCACCAATAGCTAAAAAAATTTAATTTCTTATCTTGGCCTTACGCATAATATCATTAGAAAGAGCGTCTAATAATTTAGCTTGCTTTCTCCAGTCCTTTTTATACTAAGTTTGTACACGTTTTGCGCTGCTCAAAACAGGTCTTTAAAACCAAAATTTAGCCTAAAAAGGTCTTAAAATTAAGTTATTTTCGCACAAAACGCAATTTTTTTCTGAAACCCCCGTTCGAGGTCACAAATTTTAACACCTCACCGAGTCACCGTTGCCCCCCCCCTTTTGAAAATTTTTTGTTAGATGCGTTGTACAGTGAACAAAAATCTTCGGTAAAAAACCGGTTGACCGGGCCTGTCAGAAACCGGTCAACCGGCGTAGCTTTTGAAATTTACCGGTCTGGTCAAGTCGAGAAAATCCTGACCGGTATCTCTGGCCCTCACACCCCACGCATACAGTCCCCATTGCAGATTTCTGGGTACGCGCCAGGCTAAACTAACACCCAGTATACACAAATTTGCTCTGGAATAACACAAGGTGGCTGGTTGCACCTAAAGCTATTAAACTGAAAGGGAAAATCTTACGAAAATGTTTGCAAAGAGTGCTCTACGTTGGTTTGATTAGACAGAGTGCCTGGCTCACATGCACGAACGAACGACCATTTGCTGGTTTACCAGACACGTTTAAAATCTTGCATGTTGGGGTTTTGTGATTTGGTCCAGGTGGGGGAAGTAAGGTACATTGCCTCCTGCAATATTTTAGCAGTAAATAATAATCCACTTAAAGAGTTTCCTTGAAGATTTTTGGCTAATCATAAAAATAACCACTTGTTGGAATACATGTACAACCAGGGGGCCTAAGCTTAATCATTTTAAATTCAATAGTGTAATTTGCTCAATGAGCACTTATCCTCTAGCTTAATTTTTTCGAAAGTTTTTTGTCGCGTTAAAACTGGCAAGGTAAAGGTGAATTATTTCTAAAAAATGGTACATTACTTGGTAGCGCCAACTAACCGTGTTATTGTTCAGGCCGGTTTTAAATTGTGCGGGCTGCGGGCAGGGGCGAATTTAGGGGGGCCATTGGGCCATGCCCCCCCCTTTGGGTCGCCAGGATCGTATAATTAGCATAGATTAGTATGCAAAATTGCGGCATGGCCCTTTTTGCAAGTTGGGCAGAAGCTTTGATCACACAAATGGTATGTTTTAGACGTTTGTTTTAGGCCTGCACCCAACTTTGGGCCAAAAGTCGAAGTAAATTTGAGTGAAGACCTTTTTTTTTGCTCTTCACCTAATTTGGGGCAAAAAATTGGACTAAATTTGAGTAAAGACTTTTTTTTTGCTCTTCATCTAAATTTGGGCAAAAAATCGGACTTATTTCGGGTGGAACAATTTCTTATTCTGATCTTTGTTCCTCTCAAATTTTCTGAAGTTCCTGGCCCCCCTTTTCAAAATCTTGCGTACGCCACTGGCTGCGGGGCCTCTGGCACTATGACATTTTTGTAACAACTTCCTGCCAAGTCTAGGTGAAAGTCAAAAAGTCTTACCATCGTAGCGTGGGGTTTCTGGCATTGTGCCATGTGGTAAATCCGGCCCTTGTTATTGCACAACGTTCATTAATAGGTTAGATGATGCCCTGAGGTAGCAACGTTTAGGACAAAAACTCTCAATTTCTACCGGGTTATACATTTAAACTGATTGGCAAAAATTAAATTGAGGGGGATCCGGGCCCCTTTGGTTGTCAATATTATTGTTATTTGCTGTAGCACACGTGTACGGTTCATGGTTATATTAAAAAAGTTAAAAAAACTGAAACTGAAGAAACAATACGCTGTTTTGTCACTTTTTTTTTTATCATTGATGACATTTCATTTCGGAGTGGGGCAGGCCTCCTGGCTACACCTGTGTGACCAAGAAATCTTTTAGATAGTTTGAATTCTAACCCGAATTCAACACTAACAATAAACCTATCATCTGATAATCCCGAGTGAAGATGCGTTTGCAGTTAAAATGGCAGTTCAACCTGCTATGTTGACGCTTAATTCGGTCGATTCAATGACTAGTAAGTTGAACTGGCTCGCCCTTTCTCTGTACTCTGGTCAGGGCGACTCGGCAAAAAACAACGCATCCCAACCTGTCACGTGACAATGGTTCGACCGCTTCAACAACATGGACAAGCATTGTTATCGCGTCGCAATTTGAACAAACTTCAACCTGTCACTTAATAAAGCAATTAATTCTGAAAAATAAAATATTACAGTAATCTCGATGGGGCGGCTATAACTGAGGCAGGTTCTATTTTTATCGCGTTAGTAGCAAGAGAGTGACTTAGCGAGAACTGAGGCGATTGCTGAGCCTTAAGAGCTTAATTTAAGTAGGCAGCTGTTCGTGATAAGACAAATGGAGGCAGCCTACACATATCGCAAAATTTAAGAGTATACAATCTGCTACATCGCAAACAAATTGTTGCATAAAATACTTTTTCTCCGGTATAAATTTTGAAACTGGCTATGCATAGCGAGTGATGCATTAAATCTCCCACATTTAATCCAATAAATTTATTCTCATTTTATATGTAGGCGGACGTAGATGTAGGCCATATACCGCAATATACTTTATAAGCAATGGTTTATAACTATATAAGTTTCAAGTTGAAAAAGTCAATCTGAAAACAAGTTCCAAAATATTCAAGTTAAGGCAGAGTTTCGATTCTCTAGAGTTTAATTACTCCTATTCTCTTCCAAAAATTTGTTTTCGATCTTTAAAATAAGGTTCGATTTCCGTTTAGGCCACCAATGTACGTGGATCGCTGACCGCTTTGCGGAGCACAGGGTGATATTTATTATCGAGGTTTAGTCAAATTTTGACAGAGTCCATTTTCATTTGACGATTTTAAACCCAGCCTTCGTTCCCGAACCGCTATTGCGTATCGGTAGGCTTTCACCCCTATTAGATATTAGACGTTATTTGTTTGTTTTATGCATATAAAAAAAAAGCGAAAACAAGCAAAACTCAAGCAAAATAAATTTGCGTACACTGCACAAAGTGTACAGTCTATGAAACGAATTCAAATATGAGCCTGCTGCCTGCTGCTATGATTTTTCTGCATTTTGCTGCAAGGGAAGACTGCAATGGCACCAAATTGGGCATCGAGTCAAGCAACCACCATCCCCACTAAAATCAATGCAATAGAGTGATATTTTAAAATATAAACAGTTATTCATTAAAGCAGTTGCAGTAGAGAGCTACAAATGCTAAAAAGAATGCACAAATTATTGAGTTGTAGAGCTAATTTGATAATAAGACATACTTCTGAATTAATTATTTTTTATAAGTTGTTTTAGATTTGGAATACGGGTAATCTTTTACTCTAGTGGGATAGTATTTCAGATTTTTGTTCCTATGTATTTGAACCATCATTGGCATTTTGTTGTGGAGAATCTAGGAATTTGTATTGCATTAGCTTGACGGGTGGAACAGTAGTGTACATTTGAAAATTTTTTAAAATTCAAACGTGGAATTGAAAATGTGTAGGATCTTAATGGAGTTTTTCTGCCAGGTTTCCATCCACGGAAAGGAATAAGCAATAAACCAACCTTACAGCTGCATTGCTTGATGCCAAGGGCAGAGGCGAGTTTACAGCTTTTACTTTAGTTGAACTTAGCTCAGCTAAAGTTAATTTATTTTTTAATCATTGCTTTCAACTCTACTCAGCTCGTTTCTGCTGTTTGTGGTTAATCCGAGCCTATTTAACTGCATTACCAATATTCTCCTTCTTAATTTACAGTACAATAGATTTATTTTTCATTATATTGGCGACAGCATTTTCGTTATGCCCGTGCAGTCAGACATTTTGCGCGATTTATAGCTTCCTGCCGTTTAAAAAAGAAAGGAATCTGGTTTTACACAGCGTTTTGGCAATGACCGATAAACTGGTGTCTGTAGCATTTGTTGAAACAAAGTATTTCGTAGCGTCGGTGATTTAGGTAGAATAAACATAAATTTCAATCAGTAGAATAAAATCTAAGATTTATATTAAAAATGTCGTTAAAATTTAAGCGATAGAAATGAGGTAACGAGAGTCGAAAAATTTGTCAGTTTAATAAATCATCCGGTCAGAATGACCGTTGTTTGCTTCGAGCATAGATAATTGTGATTTGTATGAGAGTCATTTATGAAACGTATTGTTTTAAGCCATAGGCGTAGCCAGGATTTTTGATTTGGAGGGGGACCCAAACCACAAATCACATGCAATGAGGTCATCAGATATTTTTGAAAGAGGGACTTTTTGTGGGACACAGATAGTGCAAATTAGAAGATCAAAAGCCGTGGCCTGTGTGTTGGCACATAACCAGAATTTTGCTATAGGAAAAGGGCTCAAACCCCCCCAAAAGTGTAAATTAGCAAATTAGTGTGTTGCTAACGTATCATGTATGGGGGCTGGGGAAAAGCCCCCAGCTGCTGGACGATTTTTTGGAAAAAAAACTAGCTATTTTTACGCCATTGGATCACAATTCGCCCGTGATTAGAGCCATTTTAAAGAACTTATAGATTTCGAACATTTGAAAGCCAAATGAAAAAATGAAATTGTTCAATCCTTCTTTTACTTACAATGCGAGACCAAAACACGCCTAAAATCTTGCATTTTGGGGTTAAATTTAGTGAGTGATTTGGCTCAAGTAGGGAAAACAAGGTGCATTGCCTCGTGCGATATTTTAGCAGCAAATAGTATATTCCACTCGAAGATTTTTCTTAGACTTTTTGCCATGAAAATAAACAATTGTAGGAGTACATGTATGACCAGGGGCCCAGACCCCCTCAATTCAAATTTAATAATTAGTATAAAAATTTTATAATAAACATTAAAATAATTGGTATAATAAGCATTTATCCCAGATATTTTTTTTTCAAAAGTATGTTACCGTGGAAAAACTGGCAAGGTGGAGATGGATTGTAATTTAAAAACGGTACACTAGATAGTCAAATCTACTAACCATGCTATTAATAGCCGCGGCCGGATTTTCATTGCGCGGGACTTTTGGCACTTTGAAGATTTTCTCAACATCTTTCTGCCAAAAGTAGGTGAAGACCAAAAAAGTCTCACCATCTGAGCGCGGGACCCCCAGCAGGTACTGTGCCATACTTTGGTAAATCCGACCCTGGTTATTGCATTACGGACACAAAAAGGTTTAATGAGGGCCTGAGAGCGCAACTTTTAGGACAAAAACTCCCAATTTCTCCTGGGTTATACATTTAAATTGGTTGGCAAAAATTTGATTGAGGGGACCTGGGGCCCCTGTATGGTCGTCAATATTTTTGTTATTTACCGTTGTAAGCAAAAAATCCTAAAAGAAACTGAAAAACAATAGGCTCTTTTGTCCCAACATACATTTAAATTGGGGTGGTGACAGGTCCCCTAGCTCCTGCCAACGCCTATGGGGCACTATGCCATACGGTAAATCCAGTCCTGATTATTGCATTACGTTCATAAAAAGGTTAGATGAGGGCCTGCGGTAGCAAGTTTTAGGACAAAAACCCTTAATTTTACCCGGATTGTACGTTTAAATTGGTTGACAAAAATTGAATTGAGGTAGCTCGGTCCCCCTGGTTGTCAATATTATTCTTTATTACTGTTGTACGCGTGTGCTGTTGTACGCGAAGATGCTAAAAGAAGCTGAAGAAACCAGGCTTTTGTCACATTTTTACTATTGATGCATTTCGATTGGGGAGGGCCCTCCCCTGGCTACGATTATGTTCCAAGCAAATTGAAGATTTGGGTTTAGGAAGAACTTGGATCAAGTGTCAATCCTTTTGAAACATTAGATCAGTGCTCTTGAACGATTTTTGCCGTTGTACATCTTTCACAGTTTTGCAGTAATTTTTGCATACCCAGCAAAAGCAGTGTTAAAAATTAAACGTAAAATAGTGAAAACTAAGTGAACAGTCCAATGCTTTAAGCTATGAAATTAGTTTGATACTAAGCAATTTAGCGCGCGGGCGTGCAACAAAAGCATAGGGGCATTGATAAAAAAACAAAGCAAAGAAATTGCAATCTATGATCAAGCATTTTGTTCTTAAATTAATTTTTGATTTACTTTCCCACCGAAAGTTAAGTCTCAAAAGCTCTGTCTACAATAAATCCGAATTAAATCAGGCCGGGGGCCACCTGCTATGGTCTTCGGCAAAACACAAATATTTTTGATTCAGAAGTCATTCGCGTTTCAAATTTTTATTTGGATTACGTTTGAACCAGAGGTGGAGTCGAGAACACAAGGCTCGAGGCCAAGGCCAAGAACACAAAAAAATTTCGAGGCCAAGGCCAAGGACAGACCCTTTCGAGGCCAAGGACCAAAGACAAAGACGCAAGTGTTCTTTTTTTAAAAAAAAAAGGTCTTCAAAAATTTTTTTCAGGCGATCTCAAAAAAAGGTCTTCAAAAATTTTTTCAGGCGAAAAAGGTCTTCAAAAAATTTTTTTCAGGAAATTTCTACTTGAGGAAACCAAAAAAAAGATCTTTGCATATTTTCCGCAAGGTTTCTGGCGTTTTCCAACGAAATTTCAACGGTTCAAAAATAGTGCTGTTCTCAAGCCGAGGACAGGGCAATTTTCGAGGACTTGAGGCTTCGAGGCCAAGGCCAAGGACTTCAAAATGTGTCCTCGAGGCCAAGGACGTCCTTGAGGACTCCACCTCTGGTTTGAACAAACATGTTTTGAAAGTTTAAAGTAATTTTTTTTCGTAAAATATAACTTTATTTTGTTCGTAATCAACATTTCGTTTAAAAACATATAACAACTAAAAATCTTTGTATTCGAATATTTATTGTTCAGTCTTCGAAACAAAGTTCGCAAAAAGTTCTTCAAGAAATTTCAAACAAAAAGTTATCGTATTTGTGTTCGTAAAAGCAAATTGTTTTACTTTTGCGTTCACACACGAATAAAAAGCGTCATTAAACGAAAACTAAAGGCAAAATCAATGGAGTTATCTAAAGTTAGGCGAATCGCAGCAGACTAAATTGGCGTTGACTCCATCCTTTTTAATCGGACCGTTTCAGAGGTATTCTACTTTAAACACGACTTAGGAACCTCTAATTGAGTCTGATGTCATAATTTTTATTGGCAACCCTGACGTTAAAATCCTTCGCGTCGTTAGCGACGCCATTCCAGTTCATGCTCTAACCTAAAGCATCGCCGCTATTAGGCTACTGCGTTGAGTTGTTTGGCATCGCACTGATCAGTTTGATTTTGTCAGCAAAACAGATCCTAGCGAGCCACAAGAGTAGACTGTTAGGTATCCTAGCAATCTCAGTCAAAATCAAGCTGTCACATACATTTCAGTCTAAATCTTAGCCTGGCTTAGCAATAAAGCTTTTGTTACTATAGGCTACAAAGTACAAACTCATTCCTGATAATAAGACTATACCAGTACCTGAGGTGAACCATTGTATTAGCTTACAGTATTTTATTACCCTAGAATAAACTTTTCAAACTAAGTTGCAAACAATGGCCTACTCCTTTACTGCAGTATGTACCATTACTTTGCTCGTTCTTAGACGTTTGTTAATTACGTAGGCTACCGTACAGTCTACTGTTTTTTTTCGCGCTCGGATCTACTAACTGACAAGATTTTCTACTTACTGATCGACAGGATCTACTGACAAGATCAAACTGATTAGTGCGCAGCAAATCGACTCATTGTAGCTAATAACGGCGTTGCTTTAGGTTAGAACTGGGTTGGCGACGGCGTTGCTGACAACACTAAGGCTATCAACTTTAGGGTTTCCAATAAAAGTTATGTAACATTAGACTCAATTAGAAAGCCCCTACGTCGAGTTTGAAGTAGAATATCTCTGGAACGGTTGGGTCAAGAAAGATGGAGTCAACGCCAATCTAGTCTAATGCCGAATGGGCGTACTTGAGTTATTGGCTTTGTTTTTAGTCCTTGTTTAAATATGTAACAATCATTAAATAGTTGATTAGTATTGACAATAGACAGCAAGTAATAGCTACCTCTTCCGCTTTGTGCACTTGTTATATTTTGGTTGATTTACGTTGGTCTGGCAGCTGTTTCAAATTTCTTGTCCAGTTATTTTAAGTAATAAAGTAAATCAAAAGTGAGTGGTAAATTCAAACCAAAAGGAAGTAAATTTTGTGAGATTAATTGGTTAGAATCATGAATAGCATCTTCGCTTTTCGCTTGCAAGATGAAAGGCATGACGGATCAAAAATGGAAGTGGATTTCAAATTCCATTAATAGATTAAATTCTGATTCAGATGAAAATCCATTTTCAATTAAAAAAATTTAACGAAAATGGTTTGATTTGAAATTCATTAGTAAAAAATAAATAGCTATCAAAGACGGTCGGTGGACCATGTAAAGCAGTAAATTTGCAAACTCTTGATCAGTTTTGCTGTCTAATGAACTATCACGTCTTTTTCATTCCAAAATTTCACTCCTCGTTTGCAGACTCATGCAACAAAAATAATGATGAAGCGAGTAATAACGTGTAAAACACTCCTTTCCTTTTTTTCTTAATTCTTACGGTAACAAAAAAATCTTCCAAATTTTGCAAGTGATCTAAATTATTAGTAAATTTATCGAAAGATTCGTGTTAATTTACAAAAGTTTTGAGCTATTTTTTTTCCCCGAGGAAAAAACTGTTAAGTACATGACGGATCAAAAAAAAAACTAAAAAAGTCTAAAAGTGTACAAACAAAAAAGTCTTCGCAAAAAAATTCAAAGTCTTCGTAAAAATTTCCGAACAAAATACATCTTCGGCCGAAACAAAAAAATCTTGAAATGGTTATGAATGTTCGGAAAAACCGAAAATCTTCGAAACCAAAATTCGGAAAGTTTACTATTAACGAAGATTATCGCCAATTTTACGGACGCACAAACAATCCAGTGTTAACTTTTACCAACTGCATGATGAGACGCTTTAGATTTTTCCAGATAATCTTGTAGCTAGTAACCAACATCCAAAACTCACTCTATTCATTGTCATCATCGCCATTCAAAAATTATGGAATAAACAGCAAATTTTTACAGTACAAATATTACGTCTTTCTATTTCAAAGTGAATTATATTTATTGCTTTTAAATTGGGTAAGCATTTGTTTCATAAATCGAATTACGTTCAATGACGCACAGCCCTCAGTTTACTGTACTACTTAGGTGTAGATTTCAGCATTTGACGAAAAATTTGCTGCCTCATAACATTTTAATGTCAGCAACTTTTCAACTTGACTAAAGTAAAGATTAAAGCAAAAACTATATAAAAAAGAAAATTGTTTAAATAGGGTTGAGATTGAATTACAAATTCACCAGTAGTTGCAATTGTTGAAGCATTTTTAGCAAAGGATAATAACCCCAAATAGCTGTGAAACGATGAAGCTAAAACTGAATATAAAACAATAAATATCATGCTAAAAACACAAAATTATTCGCAAAAGTTGTTAAAAATTGTTTACGAAGAAACTAAGTATCTTAGGGCAACAAAAATGACGCCTAATATAATAAAAGAACATAACGTAAAAAGCTAAATGTTTCCAAAAGCACCACATACAAAATCAGTTTGATATCGCAAAAGAAGCAGCAATATTGAAAGTTTGGCAAAAGTACAATTTTCAAACGAAAACTCTCAGCACAAATCCAAGCACCATCAAAGCAGATATTGCTAACTAACTGATTTTGAATACCATTGATTTATCTTTAAACTACAAATGACTTGATGTTGATTATATAAATGTACAGGTTTGGGCCACACATAAATGAATTTGCTGATTGATAACTGAATTTGTGAAAAACAATGCTTCAGCATCTGAATATACTGTTAAGAATAAATGGTGTAGTTATCGATAAAAATGAATAGCAGGAAAATTGAAAACTTACAAACAGATGAATTCATACTAGCTCGAAACATGAAACAGGATTATTGTGACACCACAGGTAAAGAAACCAACCCAGCAAAAGCAGCAGAAATCTTACATCAAATTGGACTGATTTATGGAAAGAGGAGCCCGGACAAAATCTCACTCATTAAAAGTGCTGGATTGTTAAATGCTGCCATTGTTAGGAATCCGCCGAACGTTTCACAAATCAAAACCGATCTTTCCAAGCTATGCCGCCATATTCTCGAAACATCAAACGCAAACGACCAAATTGCGGATTTGATCGGAAAAAGTGAAGAAGTCAAAGATGTGATTACAAATCTGCGAAACGAAGTGAAAAAGTTCTTAGAAAATAAAGTTCAAAAAATTTCCACAGCATCTTCTGAAATCAAACTAAGAACCTTACTTAAAAAGAAAACAACAGCAATTCAAAGACTCAACAAACTAATTGCTCACAAATACAAACATATTATGGCCTAAGTAAGCCAATATTGTGAGGTAATAATGGGAAAACCTCCTTGCAAATATGCTATTGCAGGAATGGGCTCTCTCGCTCGTGAGAAAATCACACCCTACTCGGACTTTGGGCATATAATTGTACTATGTGACAACAAAAACTACAAATTATATTTGCAATATTTCAAATGGTTTTCAGTGATTTTTCACATTGTTGTTTTAAATCTACAGGAAACCATTGTACCAAGTTTAAACGTTTGTAGCCTGAATGACAGCGAATCCAGTTTAGGAAATTGGTTTTGTGGTGACATAACCACAAAAGGCATTTCTTTTGATGCAATGAAAGCTCATGCATGCAACTTTCCACTGGGTAGACAACAACACACCAAAAACAAACAATTTAAAACTGAACTCATCAAACCAGTTTGTGAAATGTTAGAATATCTCAGTTCGGACGCAGATTTGAAAAACGGTTATCATTTAGCCGATATATTAACAAGAACATGTTTTGTGTTTGGAAACGAGGACATTTTCAAACAATTTGCAAGTGGCACCCAAAAGTATCTTTACTCAAAATCACAAACAGGCCCAATTAATGATATTAAAAACCAAGTTAAAAAAGACTTGAATCATTTTTCAACACGATTTCGATTGAGCAAATTGAAATCGCAACACACAATTAACATCAAACGACTCGTTTATCGCAGCACCACCATATTCATTTCAGCGTTGGCCAGGAAACATAATATTTCAGCAAACTCGTGTTTTGATATCATTGACGGAATGGCAAAAAAAATTTAATAACACGAAACACATCTGAGAAATTAGACTTCGCTGTTGCCATTGCATGTGAAATGAGGTTGAGAGTTTACACAGACAAAAATTCTCAATGCGACAACGCCATTGGTTTGAAACAACATGGCATTGAAGCATTTTTGAATGTTGTAGGAGTGCCATGCACAATCAACTACTTTCAAATAGCATATTGTTTGCAATGTGAGGTGGCAAAGCAGCTTAACTTTACCAAACTTCACTTTTATACCGATCCACAATTAATCAACATCACAATTGGATTAGCCTTTGCAATGAAAGATTTACCAAGTTTGTCTGAGGATTCGCAAAAACAAACTTGGGATTCAAGTAAATTTGATTTTGACGCATGTATCAAACAATTTGAATCGGAAATAAAATTAAACACAAAAAATGACTTTTCGAACCAAACTGCCAAGCTGACCTAAACCCACAACAAATCAAAACTGTAGCACACTATTTAGCTTCAGCACAAGTATTTGATGAAGCTTTGGAATTTTTTAAACAATTGTTGGACATTTATGAAAACAAATCAAAAGACAATAACCGTGGTTATGACGTTGCGTTTGCAAATCATCAAATTGGATATTGTTTGAATAAACTGAAAAAGCCTGCAGAAGCATTGACTTATTTGCGACGAGCCCTTGGAACTAACACTCAACGTTAACAGTGATAGGAAAGTTGCCAGAACATATAATGATATTGATCACTCTCTCGTTCGTTTGCATAAGTATGATGAAGCGTTAACCCATCTAACACGAGCACTTGAAATCCATCAAAATACAACTCAGAATGCGAACACCGATCGGGTTGTTGCCACCACTGTTTATAACATTGGTAACTGTCACCTTGAAATGCATAGCTACGTTGAAGGGTTGAGATACCTAAACCAAGCACTTGAAATCTTTCAAAATACAACTCGGGATGCGGATACCAATCGGGATGTAGCCGTCACACTGAATAACATTGGTTGGTGTCATATTGCTTTGCGTAACTACGATGAAGCGTTAACAAATCTGAACCAATCACTTGAAATCACACGAAACATATCGGTTGATGTCGACAAAGATCGAAGTTTGGCCAAAACACAGCGTGATATTGGTTTATGTTTGAATGAGTTACAACAATACGATGATTCATGGAATTATTTGCAACAATCACTAAAAATCTTTCGAAACACAGCTCTAGACGAGGATAAAGATATCCATTTTGCTCACGTTTTTAATTTTCTGGGCGAATGTTTAATAGCAAAACAACAGCATTCGGAAGCTCTCATCTACTTACAAAAAGCATTAGAAATTTATAGAACACAGATGTTTTTGAAAAACGACTACTTTTTTCCTAAAGCAGTTAATAACATGGGCGTCTGTTTGATGGAATCGCAAGAATATGCAGATGCTTCAAACCATTTGAAAGAATCGCTGGTAATTTACGAAACGTTTTCACTAAGCGAGCACATAGCGAGCCAAATTGAATCAATTCGCTACAAAATTGACGAATGTTCATCGAAACTTGGTTGATTTGGAGTCAGCTCGCACATAAAGTGAACACAATCGCAGAACAAATTTTGGATCATTTTTTTTTTTTTGAAACGAAACATAAAAATAGAAAAAGGAATCAATGCGGGAATGAATGAGAGTTGAAAACAAGGCCTTTTATATTGTAGGAGCCATCCCAACTATGGAGGGAGTTAGCCGACAAACACCAGTGCCCGGCAAACTATGTAGTCTGCTAACGCACTGCAGGGACACAGCGCAACGTAGTAAATGCGCGGACAGCCCACAAACCTCAAATACAAAGTACAAATTTTTTAAAGGTGCGGCCTTGGTTCCCTTCTAACGACTACCAAACACAAATTTAAAATTAGTGGGCCAAAATACTCGCAATATTGAGGAGAGTTCTACAATATGTGTCTTCTCGCGACCACGTTTAATGTATTAACTGACTTGATCATGAAGCTTCGGGCTAGACATGCGATAAACTTTTGTTGTTTAATCAAGTCTTGCAATAAAGCAGAATGTGTATCTCTTTAACTAATCCATTTCAAAGCATCACATGCCAAGACCCTCCGAGAAATAGAGAGACCGGCTATTCGCTAGTAACATATATTATTTTAAAACGTTGAAAATACCGCCCAAACGGACAGAAAAAAGACCAAAATTGAAATCTAATTGGGTAATTTTGAAACTTCGAATGTCCTCCAGCTAGCAGCTAACCATTGTAGAATTTGGAGATAATGACAAACTCTATCTGCTGGCACAAAATTATTCTGATAAGAATAGCTTCTATAGCGCTGCTAAAGTAACAAGAACTGGATTCTATACGTTCTATCCGGAGGCGAATTTCCTGCCCCAAGTGATAATTAATTCAACTATTTTTAAGCAAATAATCGGTTTTTATCAGCCTGTCAAAAAAGGTCCGCAAAAATATTCTGTGTATCTATTATTAACCTGTACTGGCAATGTTTCGCTGAAGTGCAAAAAGCAAGTCAAATCTTGTGTTTAAACTTGCTATTAACCTGTCAAACCTCGCGTTATTTTTCAAAGGCGAAAGATTTTATCCTCAATTCACTAAGATGCTGATCTCACCAAACAAACATAAAAATAAAACTTAAAATAAAGATGTAATTACAATTACAACAAAGGTTGGTCGTTTACTGTATACCAGTACGCGTGCCGCTGTGAATGTCTGTACGTGGATTGCAGAGCTGGGCACCGCAAATTTTTTTTAAAGTCCGCAATCTGCAAATCCGCAACCGAATTTCAATTTTTTTAATCCACAACCGCAAGTCCGCAATTACACGTTCAAAAGCTTAGTCCCGCAACCGCTAGTACGCAACGACGTTTCAGGATTCTTGAATCCGCAACCGCAAAGCCATAACAAAGCCATACTTTGAACCAGGGCTGCAAATTCGAACTTAAACGCAAAAAAGTCGGTTGTTTTGCCGAACTCGAAAAAACAGCATGTCAACAACAAGAAAGCGATGAAGTCGACAAGCAGAATTAGTATTTTTGTCAGCCTGACCTCGAAAAATATGATATTTTTACCGAACTTGAACGCGAAAAAATTGAATTTATTTCTCATGCTTAACTGGATTAAAACAAAAATATTTTACGAAAAAACAAAAGAATTTCAATATTTGTACAAAACTTGCGAAATTGCGGACTAAAATTAAAAATAGTCCGCAACCGCAAGTCTGCAATTTAAACTGCCAAAGTCCGCAAGTCTGCATGTCCGCAACTTTTTTCGTTAGTCCGCAATTGCGGATTTGTGAACTTGCCCAGCTCCGGTGGATAGCACAATACTAGGAATGCCGGAAAGACCCAATCAACACTTTTCCAAATCAATTCAAAAAGTTTTGCCTAGACGTAACTGCAAAGCCAAAACTCCTCTAAATTAATCGGAAGGTGCTTCGACCATCGGGTAACACTTACTTCAAAATCTTTACCGCGCTGCTCACTATCATGGATCGACAATTTTGTCGAAAGCAAGAACCCAATTTCACTTAGCAGCGCTAAAAGCTTTTTTTTTATAAAAATACAAAAACGAGCCTTTTGCTAAGAGAAAGAGTCTGTCTATTCTCTCCAAATTCTACAATGATCAGTCGCTAGGTAGCGGACATACAAATTTTGACAATCGGCCAATCAGAATTCACTTTAACACACCTGCAGATGGCGCAGCGTAAAAAATTGGACTAACTCGCAAGGGTAGCGGTTCACTCCCCTGCCATTGCAAATTCTGCGAATACTTGTAAATACTTGTGTTTGAAAAGTGACTTGTGTTACTTATGAACTTATATTTGACCAGTTTAAAAAGAAAAAAAAATCACTTTAAATTTTTTTTTTTTTTTTGGGGGGGTGGAATTTTCAACAAGACAGCGTTTTCAACTCGCATTCATTTTTGCACTGATTCTTGACAAGAACCAGACGAAACAGTTTGAATCAGTTTTAAACTGTCTTTTTCAAGGCTACTCCAACCAATTTGAAAGACGAATTTATTGTCAACAAAGTGTTTGAAAGAGCATTTTTATCGAAAGTGGAGCACAAGCAAATTAAAAATTAACTGCCTATGACTTCGTAGTACTACTTGCGATAGATATTCTTGTTCATTTTGACGCAAATGTTCCAATCAATTGTTTAACAATTTTATTGTGCAATTTTTAGTGCTTTCGTTACACATACACAACGCATTGTGTTAACTCACTAGAATTCGAAACTAGATTTCTTTCGTGATTATCTACGTCACTGTTAACTCTATAAACTGTTTAACTTGAACTGTGGATTTTAGTGCAGCTGTGGTTTGCATTAAAATTTGTCTAATTGATTTCACTTAGAAACGTTTCCAATCCCTGCCTTTCTGTCCGTGTTCTTGTTTTAAGGAATAGTAACTTTGCAATGGTGTTTCAAAATTATGGCAACGCTTAATTGTTTATTGGGTAGTTTTGCAACACCCTGTTAATATTATTTTCATGCCCTGGTTATCTTATCAGCTTGTCAGCGCCAACAGCACGTCGCCGATTTGTTACAAAAATTAGTTAGTGTTAACAAGTATCAATTTTGAACCAACTTAAAATGGGTGCAGTCTGTAGCGTAGACAGGGAGACATTGTGCCATGGCTCCTCCTTTAGACCATTGCACGATGAAAAAAAACGGGTAAAAATTTTTAAATTAGCGCTTTTAGTTTAAAATGAGCATACGTATGGAAAAGAAATTTGCTACCTGTCATTTTAGCATTATATTAATCAGCTCAAGGATAGGAGTAGTGGCGATTTTAGATTTTTTTTAGCTTATGTCAGTATTTTGCAACTTAAAAAAACCTTAAAAATCAATAATAATAAACTTTAGAAAGTTTTGTACGTTACCCTAGCTCTATCATCTTGGTAACTACATATCCAAATTCAAAAGCAAACTTTCATGCAGTTACATTTTAAAACAGCTGCTTGGGCGCGGTTTGTATTACGTATTATGTTCATTGTTCACTTCCCAATGCCAATAACAATTCAACGTCTATTGCGTAGCAAGTTGCAAAACATTAATCTGTTGTCAAAGCTACGAAACTCTTACTTTTATCCTGGCCTTAGTTCCGGAGTGAACTAAAAGAAAGGACGACTAAACAGCTTCTCCCCTACAGTTGTTCTATGCTAATTTTGTGCAAGTTTGCGCAGCTATTGACATGTCTTTTAAACCAAAATTTTACCTAAAATGGTTTGAAAGCGAGTTTTTTAATGAAAAGGATAAATCTTGTCTCCGGCGGATTCAGCATCAAAAACCAAATCCATGCACAAAATTTGAACCACCTGTGACGTCATTACAAAACCGAAGCCATTTTTCAAAAATGTGGTCCTGACGTCATAATGATGACATCATGAATACAAAACCAAATTTTCTAACAAATTTTGGTGAACACCAACCCGCATGCCAAGTTTGGTCTTTCCAGGACTTTTGGTTTATGAGTTTGATCGTGGGCCATTTTTGTAAAATGCGTTAGCCAACTACACCCTGTAAAATAGGGTGTAAAATCAAGATAGCTGGAATAAATAAAGCGGGCTCTTGACACTTCATAATTTAGTGGCATTTTAATCAGCTTGAGGATGGGGTTAGAGTGGACTTTTTGCCCATGCCAAAATTTTGCTGTTTTTTTGTAGAAAATTGTCCGATATACAGAAAGCTAACTTTATTTCATATCTAATAACCTTTCAGGGACGGACTGTGCCCAGCTTCTCCCATTCAGGTCATGGCATAAAAAGGTCTAAACATGTGTAGGACCAACGGAACGTGTTATAGTGTCATTGTGCCGTATAGTACCACTTTTATTTGGGTCATTCATGACATAATAATGCAAGCAAAAAGTCGAATATAGGAACATGGAGATAGAGAAGGATTCAAGCATTGTATGCGACCCCTTCTATTTTTCTTTCGGGCTGTAAAATAAAATTTTCTGATAGAGTGCGATTATTTGGAATTCTCGTTGGATGATGATGACATAACGTGCCAAAAGAAAATGTTATATTCTGCAGCAAATAAATTACGATCGAGATTTATAAAATGTTCAAGTACCATTAAAATACTTTGTTAATGTACTCCCCTATTTGCTTGTCATTTGTGGCACAATTACACGCAATATACTTTTAATCGCATGCTTGTTGGCTACAATGATGCTTACAGATTTTTGCATACCATACCTCGTTTTATGAGTGCCACAGAGGGTCTTGTATAGCTGCAGGGATCATAGCGTTTCAAGCCCTTATTTGCAGAAATGTTTATGGATTTGAGCAAAAATGCTTAAAGTCTCTTAATGATTGAATAAAGTCTTATGAATTCGGAACAGTTTCTGTTTGTCCAAGCATTATGATTACTACAATTGCACTCTTCTGGTGTAATCTGTAAATAAGTGTGTTGTTTGCACAAATATGCCTCTTGTCTTAGTTTGTTTTTGCTTATTCTGTTTCTTTTTACACTTATGGACCACTGTTGTCTGAAATAAAACAAATTATTATCATCATTATCTCCCGATAAATTTTATGCGTTATCAGTTGCGCTGCTGCACAGAACCAAAAGCGTTAAAACCGAAAAAAACTAAGCACAGCGCAGGCAGGTGTAATAAAGTTGTAGTTGCCTCCCAGTTTCATTCTCTGAGAAAATCAAAAACAACTACTAAAAATGCCAGGAAATGGGTGTCCTCAAACCACTGCGCGTGGGCCAATGATAGTCGAAAATGGGCCATTATATACCGGATTGGTTTATTCTTAATAGAACAGACTCAAAGTTAAATATAGCTCCATAGCGTCACCATTAAAACTAGCGATCACATAATTGCGCCATGATAAAAACGTCTGCTTGTTCTTAGCGAAACCTTGAGAGCCTGATTGTTTCATTGAAGTTAATTTGCAATGGCACTCCATTGTGATGTCTTACGTTTCAAATTGTTTTTATTCAATTCGAAAGTTTTTAGGTGCGACGGTGTGTGCCGCAAAGTCTTTTTGTTGTTTGCCGGTGTCAAAGCTTAAAAAAAGTTCAGAACACTGGGTTAGACTATAAGATATTAAGGCTTAGCTAAGCGCTTCCTCGCGCAATCACATCTGCCATCTATTATTATTAATCAGCATTTTCATGTAACTTTGGCTAGAAAATGGACTGGAATTTCAATATTTTTTAATACTGTTGCTATTAAATATAACTTTATTTTGATGATTTTTAAATTAAGCCAATGAATACTTACGTCGATAGACATTTCGCTACTAAAACGGTAAACGCTTGTTCAATTGTCGTTCAGGTCAAACGCATAGACAAAAAAAAGGTTTTACAGCTTCTCTACTAGTGTGACGTACGCAATAAAAAATTACTGTGCAGCTTCCACCTTGTATAACAAACAGGTGGCCAGGGGGCAACTTGCTGCGGAGACCAAAAAGATTTTTTTGCTTTTTTCTGGCACAAGCAACTAGTTGAATAAAAATGCAATTATATTTTCAAAGTTTATAGGTTTGTGAAATTTTGTGCAGCATTGGATCCACGAGAAAGTGCTGTTCCTCCGTATGACGGAACAGTCCACGTACTAGCGGAAAGATTGGGCAGCGCGAAGCGACTTGAAAGGTAAACTGCGATTTTGATTTATTTGACTACGCAAATAAGCAAAGTTAAATTAATCTTTCTTCTCAAGTCATAATTAACTTAGCTTAAATAGCAAAGGTAGTTCAAAAGCTGAGAGAAAATGGGACAAAATGTGACGTCATAAACCTGCAAAACATAAGAGAAAAACTATTTTGCAGTTTGTTGAAGTAATTTCCCAGGCCACGTCAAGCCTCCACTGGTGGAGAGCCATGCATTTGATACCAGCTCTTATTATAAGACGTTGAACACTTTTGCGATTGCACTGGATGAAGAAGAATCCAACTCACTGCACTGGCGTTTACCAAACACTAACTATCAACATGTTTGGTTATGGATGATCACTCTCGATACGTTTTGCTTGCTGCCTGGATACAAACTGTCGGATGAACTCGCGATACAATCACTAAACTTGCTGTGTGCGTAAAATGTCAGCATTGGAGTCATAGACACTTATTCCTTTACACGTCAGCTTTATTGCCAATCCAAATATGGTTCCAATGGTTATCGGTTGCTTTCTCGCTTTCTGCAAATTTTTGTTTGTTTGTTTCAGAAACCAGTAAACAATGCCAGAAAACAGAATATGCGGTGAGATAGGAATGATGGGATTTTATTTTACAGCACCAAAGCGCCGCCGTTCAACAGATGATCTCAAAGCGCAGCGCTAGATTTGTCGGAATTGCGCCTTTCCGTTACCGGTACATTACAGAAGCGACCCTGTCAAATCGTCAAACTATCGCATTAAACTCGAAATCAAAAGTGATACATACAGAAAAAATATGTGGATAAACAACCATTGTAAACAGGCGCGTAGCCAGGATTATACAAAAGGGGGGGGCTTTTTTGGAAGTTTGATCCAACCATAAACGAACTTGACCCAGATTTTCATTATTTTTGAATTGGATTGAGGCGATGTTTTAATGAAAATTAGGTGATCTCCAAAAAAAAAAAAAAAAAAAAGGTCTACGCCGACTTTGGGTGAGCTCCATAACCAAAAACTCCACCATTCTGGTGCAAATGACGGCATGTTTTTCACAACTTCAGTTTCCAAAACCCGTTGGGGGGGCTATTTTCCTTTTTGAAGCAAAAATCGGCCTGAAAAGCACTAAAAACGTGCTATTTTGCATACTTTTCGGGCCAAGAGCCCCCCGCCCCCTGGTTATGTTAAGGTGTGTAAAAATGCAGTTTGTCTTATTGCGCAACATCGAAAAACTCAGCAACGCTAGTAAGCGATCCAGAGTAATGTTTTGGACCTTAAACTCAATTTTAAGTTGGCCAGCGAAAACCGAAGGGCATTTCATGTAGAACATGACGTAAAATCTTATCGGTTAATTAGTTCGAATGGACTTTCGATTTCCGCTTCGTAACAGTTCAGTATCACGTCAACCAGTGGTTCCCAACCTTTTTCTAACCGTGGCCCATTTTCATTTTGAAAGTTTTCCATGGTCCTCATCTCAAAGTATTGCTCAAGAACATGACCCAAATTTTTGTTGGTCTTGAATTAGATTGAAACGGTTTTTCCAGCCGAAAGCAGGTGATCTCCAAAAACAAGTCAACTTGCCATTCACCGCAACTTTCTGCAAGCTTTCTAACAATGTTAGAAAATAAACAGCTCATCGTGCAAATACGACTTTTTCAAACCAAAATGCTCTGTTACCCCCTGCAAAATGCTCTGTGGCCCATCGGTGGGCCATGGCCCACAGGTTGAAAACCACTGACGTAAACAAAAGCCATATGTTCGTGTTCTTGACATAAGGTTCATTCGAATCAATCATCGGTTTTTTGACATCATAACGTATCAATTTGCTTATTATTGCCGGCTGCAAGATTGCAGCATAATCAGTTCGGCAACAGCATTTGATTTATTGATTGAGCCATATTTACCCTCCATTTTTAATTTGATTTTTAATGTCACTGTTAATCGGAGATTTTTTTTCCTTCAGCAATTGCTGGAGGTTCTACAGTAAATTTTGTGGTTGCAAAGCAGCGAAATGTGTTGAACGAGCTGATAAAAATATGCCCTGTTTGTTTTGTTGTTATTTGCAGCATCACTTCTTGGGTAAGATTCCCGTCACAGCGCGACTTGACTTGTGAACTTTGGGATGTGTCGACTTTATGCTTTTGTACGTTATTATTTTGAATCTTTTCTACCTTTCGGCTCTACTTTTTCAGTTCCTCATCTTCGCGAACAAACCAAAAAATGGCTCTAAGAAAGGAAACACGTTAATAGTCATCAGCGCTGGCTTATGCAAACTATTTGGAATCAGGCAACAACAATCTGGCATTTTTGGTCAAGATATTTATGGCAATTCGAAGAAAACAAACTTTTCGGGTGAGTTTTAAAATTATTATTCTAGCTGACTGATAAAATTGTCACTTGATGACGACCTAAATCTTAAAAAATGCATGAAGCACTATTTTTTTGACAAAATAAAAGCGAAAGTAAGCACCGCACGGTGGCGCTCAAAAACGTTTTCTTGTTTTTTCGTCTACCTCTGTAATTTCAACGCACTGCAGATCAGGCTTAGAAAAATTATAACCGTAGTTGACAAAATTGTAATTAATTATACGATTTGCTGTAATTATAATTGTAATTGAAAATTTTCGAAAGTCAATAATTGTAATTGTAATTGAAAAATTTTCTGTCTGTTTTCAATTGCAATTACTCTATTATTCACTAAAATAGATGATAACAGAGTGTGTTTGAATGATATCAATTTCCTCCGTTTGCAAATCGATATCGATATTTTTTACCGATTCCAATCACATCTGACTTCACAAACCGAACATCAAAGTAAGTTAGGGTTGATTAGAGTTAGTTTTAAAGATAGAGTTAATCATATTCCTTACCTAAACTTAACACCTACTCTAATCATAACTAGACCTAACTCTAAGCCACAAAATAGCCTAACATAGAATTGGTCTATGACGTCACATGTGATTGTAACCGATGGTAACTAACCATGGTAACCATAGGTGTAGCCATGATTTTGGATTGGGGGTGGCCCAAACCACAAATTACATGCAATGACGTTATCCGAAATTTTCAAAAGAGGAACTTTTTGTGGGGCAAAGATACCGTAGAATGGAAGATCCAAAGCCTTGCCTGTTGCTGGCAATTAGTCAGGATTTTGCTAAAGGTTGAGGTGAACTAATAGTTAAAAGATGCAATTGTCTAACTTGGGAAACGTGTTGAGTAAGCTAATGTTACTCAAACGTATCACAGACGTGGGTCTGGGGGCGGAGCTCTCCGGGCAATTTTTTGTAACTTTTTGAAATAAAAAAGCTATTTTAATGCCATTGGATCACATTTCGCATGTGTTCAGAGTCATTTGAAAGAACTAGATTTTTAACATTTACTGTAAAAGCCAATCGAAAAAATCATTTTGTTCAATCCTCCTTTTACTTGCAATTTAAGTCTAAAACACTTCAAAAATCTTGCAATTTGTTGTTGAACTTTAATTGAAAGAGATCTATTTGGCCCAGATAGGGGAAAGTAAAGTGCATTGCCTCCTGCAATATTTTAATAGCAAATGATAATCCACTCAAAGATTTTCCTTAGAAATTTTTGTTTTGTCATGAAATCAGCCAGTTAGAGGAGTACAAGTACGGCCAGGGGGCCCACTACCCCTCATTTCAAATTCAACATTTTGTTCTATAAACATTTCTCTTATCTAATTTTTTAAAAGTATTTTGTGCGTAACAACTAGAGAGATGGTGATGAATTGCTTTTGAAAAATGGTACATTTTATGGTTATGTTTACTAACCATATTATTCCCGGGCGGGATTTACATTGCACAGGATTTCTGGTACTTTGGGGATTTTCGTAACATCTTCCTGCCAAGTATAGATGAAGATCAAACAAGTCTTACCGTCCGAGCGCGGGACCCAGGCACTGTGCCATATGGTAAATCCGGGCCTGGTTATTGCATTAAGTTTATAAAAAGGTTAGATGAGGGCCTGAGGTAGCAACTTTTAGGACAAAACCCCATATCAATTTAACGCGGGTTATACATTTCAATTGGTTGGCAAAATCGAATTGATGGGACCCCTGGCCTTCGGATCGTTAATTATATTGTTAATTATTGTTGTACGCGTGTACTGTTGTAAGCGAAGATGCTAAAAAAGATAAAAATGAAGAAACAAGACTTTTTTGTCACATTTTTATCATTGGTGGTATTTCGATTGGGGGGACCCGAGCGGCCTGGGCCCCAAGCCCCTGACTACGCTTGTGATTGTAACTTCAATGCTATTTGTGATATTAAGATTTTGTGAGATTTTTTGCTTGTTTGCCCTTGTGTGTATGTCAAAGCGACACTAATGGTTCTATTTTGTATAATCATGCTGAATATGTGATATCATTGGTAAAAGTTAAAATTGTGTTAAATAGTAAGTAGTTGTAACTTTGAAATTGTAACGTACACAATTTGAGCTTTTTTCCAATTCTCATTTGTGGTCAGACTTATTTCGTTTTGCACAAATAATTGCGGGATGATACCATGATTTAGCTAAAACCATAATGTTGCTGGAAGCGATATGAATTCTGTAACATGCTTGACGATTGCTTACAAACAAAATTATGCATTGCAAAAATTAGAGTTAAATAAATTTTGGTGGAAGAACAAGAATGGAGAGAAATGAGGCTTTAATAGGTCTGGTATAGAACTACAAAACAAATCCACAGTGTTGACATAAGCAAAACTCGAGGCTTCGTATGTAAGTGATAGGTCGCAATGTTTTAAGAAGCTTTTCATTGTAATTTTAATTGAAATCGTAATTGAATTACAATTACTTGAACTTGAATAATTGTAATTGTAATTGAAAATTTTAGGTTGTAATTGTAATTGCAATCAAAGCAAAAACAAGTAATTTTTCCAACCCTGTCGCAGATCAATCACGAAAGTTCACGTCCTCATGTTTTGTGCTGTTATTACGTGGAATAACCACCTAGTATTTTGATTTGCTTCGATTCAAGTGGCAGCTTGAGACGAAGGCAGACAAGATATCGGTTTGTGTTTCCACCAACTGGCCAAGGCAACTCGGGAACCGGATCGACCTGACCTGATTGAAGTGAAGTTCTTGAAATCCACGGCTGCTAGCAAAATAAAATATCGCAGACGTTTTTAGTCACAAAATTTTGCGAAGAATAAAATGATTATTCAAAACTTTGATTTTTAATTTAATACACAGCTAGCGACGAACAATAAACTTGAATGCAGTCTCAAAAAAATCTTTGAAGCAAGCGCTGAGGTAAAATAAGAAATTCGAGTTTGATTTTGTTGCTCTCAGAGTCAGAGGTATTGTAAATCTTCAAAATTTTTGTCTGGTACTGTACAACAAAATCAACCCCACCAATAGCACAAACAAATAAGAAATCTGTTATTATTCTGTAACGTAGATTATAGAATTAACACAAGTCGATGAAATACAGCAACATTTCAACATTACATTTGTACATTTTACTAAGTTTTTCAATTTACAACTTTCAAAATAAACAGAGATAAATTCTTATACTAAAGAAACATAATAACTACGCAAACACTTGAAAATAAACTGGTGCCATAATTGACGCTTCCGCTAAGCATCTGTGTGATCGTGTAGTGCAGTACAATACTGAACTATGAAACGCTAACAAAGCTAAAGCTGAAAACGCAAAAGACGATTGCGGTTACTGGCAACTAATTACATTTAGTTACCAGCAACTAATTGCCTAATTAGGCGGTAATACGTTGAAATTGACCATATTTAAGAGACAAAAAATAAGACAGGGTTTAAATCTCATCTCAGTCGGTTTGTGGCGTAGACAAGTTAAAGACGTTATTAAATACACGCGTTTATGCAGCAAATATTATACGGCAACACTCCATGCAAAACAATAAATGCATTGGACTAGCAGCTCACTAGCAGTGTGAGCATGGCTCAAGTTACACTTAAACTTGACAGCGTCAACAGTGACGTAGACGATGAAGAGCAAAATATAGGTTCGAAACTCTACTGCGCCTACTAAAGGCATTGCAAAATGGTACCATTTGAAAATACACTATTAAATCGATAAAGAATTGTTTTGAACATTTGCAGCAAAATGAATGAGAATGTCTGCCAGCAGAGGTTCTACAATGACGTCTTATACAAGAAGCTTCATCTTCGATGTGCTTAACAAAACTGCTAGCATAAATGTATGAGTATGATTCCAGGCCGAGCAAATTAATTGCATTTTGTTTAAAATGTTTGCATGGAATCGCAAATTTGTGCAACGTGTATTATAGCCTACAGTTTTGCAAAAAATAGATGTCAGATTCTTAATCACAAGGTATGGTATCAATTCTCTGTTTTGTTGCTAATTCCGCCAGTGATGTCGCTGATCAACAAGTGCATGGGTTTGATTTTAAAGGAAACAGAAAGATTTTAATTTTACCATAAATGAACTTTGATGCCTTTAGTTTGTTGCATCATAATATTGCGTTTCTGGTGCAACATTGAGATGCCGCTCAAAGCCAAATTCCGTAGGTAGATAACATTGAGTAATTTTAACAAATTGTGGGATTTCACAAAATTTATAATCCTAGAGCAACGAAAATTACTAAACTTGTAAAACATTTGACTAGATTTTTGATTTTCAGATCCAAATATTCATGACTTCCTCCTTCAATCGAAATCCTCCTCTGAAAACGTACGGTATTTTAGGTTTGCGCAAAAACGCAAAATGTGTGCTTGACAAACAAAGAACAATGAGTAGTATTTAAAATAAAGGCAGAAATAGACTGAAGAATCATATTTTTGGAGAATCATTATATGTTAGTATCTACTGGATTTGTTGTTTGCTTTTAATTTTTACAATGCATTTCGTGCATTTTGGCAATGACAAAAACTACTAAAAATTTATTCTGTATTTTGGCAATGACAAAAACTACTAAAATTTATTCTGTATTTGTGTTCACTTTATATGCGTCCTAAAAGCAAATCACCCAGCAAGCTTTAACAAATATTGGTCAGTTTTATTATGAATTAATTGAATTTGGCTTGTTATGTACTCGTTTAATGGAAGCTTTTTATAAATTTCAAGCGAGTCTTTGAAACGATTCAAAGCATCTTCATATTCTTGCAATTCCAAAAAACAGATGCCCATATTTTTAAGAGTTGTGGCAAAGAAAGGTTTCTTTTCCCAGTTAAACTGTGTTTGATAAATCTTCTGTGCTTTATGTAAGTATTTGAGCGCTTCCTCATATTGTTGTTTTCTTATCAGACACTCGCCCATGTAATTAAATAAACGAGCAATGTGGATGTTATTTTCGTCGTCTAATGTTATGTTTTGATAAATTTTTAGCGATTTTTCTAAACAATTCCATGAGTTATCGTACTGCTGCAACCCAGTCAGACATCTACCGATCTCACTTTGTATATGAGCCAACCAAAGTTCTTTGTCAACATCAAGCGATGTGTTTTGAAAGATTTCAAGTGCTCGGTTTAGATTTGTTAACGCTTCATCGTAGTTCTGCAAATCTGTGTGACACCAACCAACGTTTGTAAATGTTTTGGCAACATCCCGATCGGTATCCAGATTTTGAGATGCATTGAGTTCTACCTCAATTGCTCGATTTAAAATTGATAAAGCTTCGTAGGAGTTATGCAAATGAATATGACAAACACTAATGTTATGAAGGGTGATGGCAACACCCCGATCGGCATCGGCATTCGCATTCAGAGTTGTATTTTGAAAGATTTTAAGGGCTCGGTTTAGATATGTTAACGCTTCATTGTAGTTATGCAAACCACTATGACACCTACCAATGTTAAGAAGTGTGTCGGCAATATCCCGATCATGTTCAACGTCGCACGATAAATTTTTTCTGATATCTAAGGCTCTTCGTGAATAGCTCAACGCTTCTACAAGGTCACTTGTGTAAAACAAACATTTTCCAATTTGATGGTTTGCCCATGCAACGTCATAATCACGGTTATTGTTTTTTGATTCGTTTTTAAAAATGTCTAACAATTGTTTGTTAAATTCCAAAGCTTCATCAAATATTTCTGCTGAATTCAAATATTCTGCAACATATTTGATTTGCTGAGGGTTTAGGTCAGTTTGGTTTGAAAAGTAGTTCATTGCATTTGAATTCATGTTCGATTCAAGTAGTTCAATGCATGAGTCAAAATCAAATCTACTGGAGTCCCAAATTTGTTTTTGCAAATCTTTTGAAAAACTAGGTAAATCTTTCATTCCAAATGCTAATCCAATTGTGATGTTGATTAATTGTGGATCGGTATAAAAGTGAAGTTTGGTAAAGTTGAGTTGCTTTGCTACCTCGCATTGCAAACAATATGCAATTTGAAAGTAGTTGATCGTGCATGTCACTCCTACGATATCCAAAAACGTTTCAATGCCATCTTGTTTCAAATCAACGGCGTTGTCGCATTGAGACTGCTTGTCTATGTAAACTCGTAACCTCATTTCACATGCAATGGCAATGGCACATCGTAATTTTTCTGTTGTGTTTTGAGTTAGTTTTTTGTTTTCCGCCATTTCGTCAATGATATCAAAGCATGAGTTTGCTGAAATGTTGTGTTTTCTGGCCAATGCTGAAATAAATATGGTAGTGCAGCGATAAACGAGTTGTTTGATGTTGATTGTGTGTTGTGATTTCAATTTGCTCAAACGAAATCGTGTGGAAAAGTTATCCAAATCTTGTTTAACTTGTTTTTTGATATCGTTGATGGTGTCTGTTTGTGATTTTGTGTTGAGGTAAATTTGGGCACCATCCACAAACTGTTTGAAAATATCCTCATTGCCAAACACAAAACATGTTTTTGTTAATATGTCAGCTAAATGATAACCGTTCTTCAAATCTGCATCAGATTTGAGATATTCTAACATTTTACTAACTGGTTTGATGAGTTCAGTGGTAAATTGTTTGTTTTTGGTGTGTTGTTGTCTTCCCAGCGGAAACTTACATGCATGAGGCATCATTCCATCAAAGGATATGCCTCGCGGTGTTATGCCATCATAATACCAATTTCCTAAACGCGATTCGTTGCCATTTAAACTGGCAATGTTCAAACTGGGTACAATGGTTTCCTGTATATTTAAAACAACAATGTGAAAAATCACTGAAAACCACTTAAAGTATTCTAAATATAATTTGTAGTTCTTGTCATCAGATAGAAGAATGATGTGCTCAAAGTCCGAATAGGGTGTAATTTCTTCACGAGCAAGAGAGCCCATTCCTACGATAGCATATTGACAAGGAGGTTTACCCATTACTTGTTCACAATATTGGCTTAATTCTGCCATAATTTGTTTGTATTTGTGTGCAATTAATCTATTAAGTTCCTGAATCGCCTTTGTTTTTGCTTTACTAAAAGCTATTAGACTTGATTTTGACGTTCTTCCTGAAATTTTTGGAACTTTGTTTTTTAGGAATTCTTTCACTTCGTTTCGTAGTTTTGTGACCGAATTTTTCACCTGTTGACTTTTTCCGATCAAATCCGCAGTTCGGTTGTTTGCGTTTGATTGTTCGAGAATATGGCGGCATAACTCAGAAAGATCAGATTTGATTTGTGAAACGTTCGAAGGATTCCTAGCAATGGCAGCGTTCAACAATCCAGCACTTTTAATGAGTGAGATTTTGTCCGGGCTCCTCTGTCTATAAATCAGTCCAATTTGATGTAGAATTACGGCTGTCTTTGTTGGGTTGGTTTCTTTACCTGACTCATCACAACAAGTATCTTTCATGAGCTGGGCAAATCTGAATTCATCTTCATACCTTTCCTCATCATACGACATGTTTGTTCACCTATAACTCACAGGAATAAATACTTATAACTCACAGTTTGTTCACTTATATTTATGCTTGATATGCTCTTCCTGGTAGCTTGCTTCAAACTTGGCTAATAATGGCCAACCACAAAATTGTGCGCTTTTTACAGGGGACGCGAGAACCACTTGTAGCTTTTTGAATTCTCGGAAGATGCTTGCGACCATAATGATGACGCCACCACTATTAATCTTATTCAGCTAGTTAGATTTTTTTAATCTTCCGTTTAATTAGCTTCAACTTTTTTCTTTTTTTTCATTTGTTAATTTGCTTCAGTAGTTAAACTAAGTTATATCCCAGACGTTAATGAGCCAGCTTCTAAATTCAGTGACCGCCCAAATTTGTGAAAAAAAAAGTTTTTTTGGTATTCAAATTTTCAGTTTTTTCCACCAAATACGTTTGTATTTTGCTTTCGTCAACCATCGGATAATCACAGAACGATTCACCAAATGTTTTTGACTGCAGCAATTTAATTTCGGAAGTGAGAAAAGCGTTCTCGCTGAACCATGAACTATGTGAGTTTTTATTTCTTTCGAAATGTCTGTGCGTTGTCGATAAACTAAACGCGCCATTTTTACAACAACCTAATCGTATGATTTGGGTTTAACTCGCACCCTTGTCAAGTTGTTGCATGCTTGGATAAGAGGCTTTACATTGATTGTCTTTAATTGATGGCTTCGAACAAGCAGCAAGTTCAGTGAACAAGAATTTAAGAAATCCACAGAAACATTTCTCCTAACACGAAGTACCTTCGCATCACGTGACTGTTATGTCTGAGGATATATAACGGGTAACTACAACAATTACTATATGTGTCTTGATTGGGCAAGTGTGCTGGGTTAGGCTGTTTAGCTCTGGCGATTGTTGGTTAATGCAGGAAAGCAACAAGTATAGCTGGTTCTGTAGACGTCGATGAGGTTCGAGCTTTGAAAATAACCAGCCAAAAAATAGGTCCGACTTTAAATTTTGATTAGCAAAAATCACCTTTAAATTTCAATTTCTTCATGCCAAAGTTTTAAATTATCAATGCATTATTTATACCAACCTCCAACATTATATTATTTTGTTTTACGTCATAGAAGAAATTTAAATGAATTAGATTAATGCAACTAAAAACCAAAAATAATCGAAAGCAAGAATAAAATAATTCAATTAAAAACTGAACAATGGAAAATTTATTTTTATTCTAGACGTTTTTAATTAACTTAAATCATCATCCGTAAAGTAATCATCCCATTTTAAATCAATCACTTCAGTGATGATAAACCATAAGTTAAGTTAAAACGCCCAAAAGAAAAATTAATTTTTAGATTGATATTTTTGAGTTAGCAAATTTACAGTTTTCAATGTATGGTACCAAAAATCGCCGATATGTTTCGAACCAAAAGCACTCATTTCAAAAAGGTTTGCATGCTCCAAAAACTAGGTAGATTGACGTTTGAGGACGGAGACCCACATGTTCAGAGAGTTAATTTTCTCAAATGTCTCTGAAATTAAGAGCATTTTATGTTTAAAGTTTTTGTTCATATGAGGCATGACGTCATTTAGCGATGCACATCATTGAGATATCACAATGGCCTCTCTATTGATCATAGATTATTAGAATCTCTCTATCAATAAAATATCATCATGCTCATTATTGCCGTTTTAATTGTGTGGTTTTCATGATTTTGCTGTGAATGTAAAAAAGTCCTTTTCATTGTATGCAATTGCAATTTCGAGATATCTCTACAAACTCGTGCTTAATAGTTTTGATCGTTTTGAAATGCTTTGAAAATATTGACAAGATGAGTTTGGGCAGCCGATACTAATTGCTGCTGGTTTGCTAGCAGTTGACGTAAATGCGAACAAATATTTGTGACTTTGCAAAAACCTTAGGCGGACCGCTCTCATTATTGGGCCGTTTATCGTGAGTGGCCGCTTGAGTTGCAACAGAGCTGCAACAGCATAAACTTAGTGACTTTTATAGAACAGTTACAAAAAGCCAAACGCTAAGAATCTAATGATTTCGATTCCCCTGGCTCTTCTAATTGATTTTTGTTTGTTATATCATGGTAGTCATCGAACTGAATTTTTAAAGGAAATTCAAGTCCACTTTTTCCCCGTTGATTAAACTGTCGGGAAAAGTCTAAAATACGCTCTAACAAAATTTGAACTTTCTACGTTTTGCTGTGTTCAAGATCAAAATTAACAATTTTGCGCTTACTTTAGTATTGCCATTTTGCCAGCATTGTGACTGATTTAATTGCTTTTGGAAAGTTGGCTTGGATTTACTTGAAAAGCAACAAATTTGTAATAATTTTGTCCCGTTACTTGGTTTTATCAACAACACTGCCGAAAATACTGATTGAGAGTTACAAACATGAAGTAACTTTTTAAATCTGATAGTAGCTGGCACCCCTGGAAAAGGTTTTTCTAAGGGGGAATCTAAATTGTCATATCTTTGGTACAAAAAGTCCTAAAAATCTCAAATTTTGGTGAAGTTAGTCTTTAGGCCTGTCAAAATTTTTTTGAGATAAACTGAGCAAAAATATTTTGGGCGTGAATGCCCTTTTAACTTTTTGACTCTCCCCCGTAATTGGTTGACTAAATGTTGCTCACGTTACCACGATTGGTTCTTCATTTGTCACCCAATTTCCCCTTCAGAGATGTTTCAAAGCAACTCCGAACAATGCAGGGGACTTCCTGCGAATGTAAACTGCTAACGCGTGGCATTACCTTTTCTATCTCTGGCACTTTCACCTTCATTTTTCAAACCTCATTAAAACAAGGCTAAATTTGGTGAAGACTGCGAAAAATCATAGTTTGAAAACAGAACAGCTAGCCAGCATAAAGTAGTAAACAATTACAGGACTTCCCTGCATTGTTCGGAACGTTTTGCAACTTCACTCTGCAGAATGAAAACATTTACAGTAACGATAGCAACAGCGCAGTAATGATCCCCCGTGCCGCGCAGGTGGCAACCGAAATTTATTCCACGTAGCAGAAGCATGGCGTATTATGATTTTTGCATTTTCGAAATCTCCCTTCCTTGTTTGTGTTTCGTTAAATTACGTCGACACTCATCAACTTCCACAAGCAGTTCTGTCCGAATTTCATAAACTTCAGGCGCATTAGAAAATTTTCGCAGCCTTTATTTTTGTTAAATAAGTTCCACTTGTCAGACGCAACAAAACAACTTGTTTTGCAACAATCTTTCGTGGGGGATGTGACTTGTTTACTAAGCTCCTCAGCAATTTATTTTAATTCAAACAAATTAGTAATGTAATAAACACTGATTGGTTTAGCAAATTGGCTCACGATTATATTTTTATTGTTTCCTGATTGTGCCCCTACGTAATCCTCATTTCAAATTGCCTCAACTTATCCCTCATTTTAATTGAAACTCTCGAATGCTGTTGTTGAAATTTATTAAATTTACTTCAAACAAAATGCTTTTCATTCATTGTATTGCGAGGGGGGTGGGTTATTTCCCAAGATTCCCTTCAGCAAATGTAGAACAGTTTTGTGGCTGCACGGAATTAAATTGATAGAAATCAATGCCTAATCAAGCGGTTAGTGTCATAAAGTTAAACTCGTTCAACTCCCGCAGGGAAGGTTGAGGGTGAGGACCGATTGACACCGCCACCTAGTCCTGGAAATTGCAGTAAATCATCGTAATACTCACTGCCGTAACTTTAAGTGACTGATTTTTTGTTTTTGTTGCAAACGTGAAAGTAAAAACGGTCCAATGTAGAATTGCAATGCCAAAATTTCTCAACAAATCTTACGCGTGCGTTGAAATGACTAAATTTTGCGCACGCTACCACAGTCAGTTCTGTATTTGTCACCCGATTCACCCCTCAGAAGGGTTTCAAAACAACTTCGAACAATGCAGGGAATTTCCTGCGATTGTCAACTGCTGACGTGTTGTATTTTGTTTTTTATGGCTGACATTTCACCTTCATTTTTCAAAACTTAACAACACCATATTTACTGCATAGGTGACGTTTGGAAAATGTCATTTTTACAAAATAAAAGAAACCAGTTCAAAAGCAGTTGAGTGTCACAGGAATTTCCTTGTAATGTTGGGAATTGCTTTGCTACTTCACTGCGGAGAAATTTTGATTTTGGTATTCACTATCATTTTTTAAAATCCATTCCTCATCTCTTGTTGTTCAATCAGACCCCAGGGCAATCTAAGGGCTTCAAAGATTGTGGGATTCATGAACAAGCTGGGGATTCCCGTCGAAATTACTTTTTGTTTTATGGCATCAGTGGTTGCCGACCATTGAATTCCATTTGCTATTGTTTCTTGATGACTTGTTAACATAGGTGGAGTACTCGAGGACATCCTTGGCCTCGAGGACGTCCTCAAGGACACATTTTGAAGGCCTAGGCTTGGCCTTGGCCTATAGAGTCAATTCCTTGGCTTTGGCCTCGAGGCCTTAAGTCGTCGAAAATTGCCCTGTCCTCGGCTCGAGGATAGCACTGTTTTTTGAACCGTTGAAATCCTTTTGAAAAACGCCAGAAACCTTGCGGAAAATAAGCGAAGACCTTTTTGTTTTTCGCAATTGGAGATCGCCTGAACAAATTTTTTATAATTTAAACGGGCAGCGGTGCAGGCGAATCTGCTACCGTTAGGTGAAGTCCACGTACACATTGCTTAGGCCTCATTTGGGCCCATTGCAACTGTAGCTGCTATGCTATTGTTGTTTTGTTTGGTTACTGGTCGAATTTGGAAAGTCTTCCAGCTTTCTTTAAGCACGTGGCCAGTTTATTAATGTTGCATTTCGTTACCACATTGTGAACTGTGGTTTTGGTGATTCCAAAATACTTAACACAAATATCTTGGTAAAGCTTGCAATTGCCTACATGATGATTTGGTGTTTCATGCTCTAGGCTACATTTTGAACACAAAGAAAACTCAGTACGACCTGTAGTTTTCTTGTGTCGCTGTAGATTGCAGTGCCCAGTTAAAACTTGCACTATATTTAATTGAGGCCTTTTAAGGTTAAAGAGACGTATAGTTAGTAGAGAAGACGTCCAACCTACAGACTCATTCACACTCAAGCAGTCCTTTCCTTCATTCCACATAGATTTCCATCTATCTGTGGACCAGTCTTTAACCGTGCTAACACAGCTGGCATACAGGACTGAGATAATGGTTCAGCAGAGATGAAAATCTTTGTTGAGCATTGGGGGGGATCATTTGCAATTTTACCCCAATTTTGCCCTAATTTCAACATTAGGGGATGAACCTCGACCAAGACTTTTTTCAGGTGAGCAAATTAAGGGAAGACCAAAAACTAAAAAGGTCTTCACCAGAAATGGAACACTTTGTTTCCCTAATTCAAGTACAGACCTGTGCGTAGATGCACACCAGATCAAATTATTGGAGGGGATGCAGATGTAGACCATACTCAAATTGTTGGGGGGTAAACAGTCAAATTATTGGAAGAATATCCCCCATACCCTCCGGGTTTTGGCACCTCTGAGGTTCAGGACCATGTATTTTTGATTTAGATCCTGATTTGCCTACATAGTCTGCCACTATGTTACCATGTACCCTTGTATGTTCAGGAATGCAGGCAATACTAACGTGGTTTTGTTTACCTAACCGATTTAGATTCTAATGCAGTTGAGCACTGTAATTGATGTTATAGTGCACTTTTGCACTTTATAAGTGCTTTGATAGCTGCTTGACTATCAACCAGCACAACAATACTCTGATTGTGAATTTTTTTCCCAAAGTAGGTTATTGTGACCATTTTGAAATAGCTAAGACTTTTGCATGGAACACAGAACAGTAAATTTAAAGGAGGAAAAATCCTTGTTTTGGGGAGTTGCTTGGGTATTTTGCATAAAAACCCGCACCTACTCTCCCATCTAGTTTGGAGCCATCGGTGTAAACCTTGACAGTGTGCTGATTAAGAACGCTTTTAAATCTGATAACATTCTTTTTATCCATAATTTGACATTCGAAATTTCTCTCGACTACCTTTGTTTTCTTATTTGGTCAGCTGCACTGCTGAAAATTTTTACGGACTTTTGCCTGGCCGCAAAAGTAACAGACAGTTTTTAAATTTTTTTACACAAAAAATGTAAAAATATTTCTTCGAAATCTACGTAAATTAATTTACGTTAAATAGCAATTTTTCGTCAATATATTTGTAGTAAACATTTGTATATTAAATTTTTTACTGTCGTAAGTCAATTTACCGCACACGGTTGGAAAAATTTACGTGCATTTGCATGGCGTCAGGATCTACTATCACGGATGTATATTTTACGTTCGCGTTAGTATTAATTTTTACGTTCTTTTAGAGTGTTTTTTATTTAATTGGTATGTAAATTTTACAGTGGTGTAATAGAAATTACTGCTTTTGTACTAAAATTTACAAACAATTTGCACGTAAATTGTACCAACAACCTGGTCAAACTGGTAAAAAATAATGCCGTTTTGATAAGTTTTGCAAGCTTAAAGTTTTGAATATTACAGCGTTTTTAGTAGAATTTACGTGCATTGCCAAATAAATTTTACCAAAAATTTACATGCTCGTTACGTAGAACATGACGCCACGTAATTGCATGTAAATTTCCAGTAAATTTTACTGGTTAAAACTCGTAAATAAGACCAATAAGAATTATTAAAGCACGTGCATTTCACAAAAACCTGAAAGACAATTTCCACTTTTGCGATTAAATACCGTTGTTATTAAGGAAATAAAAATCCCGCCTCATTAAAATACAAGTATTTACCGACTTCGCCGATTTAAGCCTTGCGGCAGATCAGGTCAACGTTACATGAATGCAATGTTCTAAAAGTCTATATACTGTACAGTATTGTACGATACGTTAAACAAAGGAATCAGGCTGATTTTTGTTAAATTTAATGAATAAACGAAAAAGAACAATCAAAAACCGGAACTAAACAATTCAACAGTCTATAATAAACTTGTTTTTGTTTGCCTAATTGTGATGCCTTTTACACATTCCATTGCGAGCAGCACTAACACTAAGTTCGATACCACTCGTACTACATAATCAAAAGAAAAAGCAAAGAAAGTTGTCAAACATGAAAAAAATATATTAGGCAACAAGAAACCAAACAAAAAGAAGTATAGTCAATGCACAACCCAGCATTAGTACAGCCATGCCTCAAAGTATAAACACAATTGATAAAAACAACGCAATAATCAAAACAACTTTTAAGTTGTTGTGGCAAAGTCAAAATTTTAGGGTCAGAGGTGCCGGAACGTCGGAAGGGCAAGGGGGGGGAGGGCAGCTTTTTTAAGGGCACTTTCAATAGACCTAATGCACGTACAGTCCTTACCACCAACATTCCCTCTAATGCTGTCAAACAATCAAATACTTCAACCAAGTCTAAGTACTGAATACCTCGCATAAACACTAGCCTTAAAAAAGAATAACAAACGAATTATCAATAAAGTAAGGATAGATTCAGGCATTGGCTCCCACAGCCAAAGGCAACGGGGTCTAAGGGCTTTGCCCCCAGCGCTGGGAGATTTTGCAAATTTTTGTGCAAAAATAACCTAATTTTAGTCCTGTTTTAGCAAAAAATAATGCTTTTAAAACGTGGCGTAGGAATTAGCTGTGCAAAAGCATAATTAAATTGGCTGCGCAAATGGGCTTTGAGGGTGCTGGTTAATGGTAAAATATCAGCCTTCTTGTTACAAGCTAAGTTTTTCCTATATTTCTCCGGCTTGAGCAGGTGTCCAGACTCCGTAAATCCCAAAATCCATCATTGGTAAAGCCCGCGTCGATTGTTCCAATAAGAGCTACAAACAGTGCCGAAACTAGAGCGTTATTTTAGGCGGAGCAAAAATTTCTTTCAGGGGCGGCGCTTACATTACTTGCCACTATTTTCTACTATTGTCGCTTTGAGTTTGGAGGGGGGCGAAATTTGTGTTTGAGGGCACCGCCCCCGTTGCCTCTTCGTAGTTGCGACTCTGGCTACAAACAAAGTTAGAAACTTGAATGTCTTAAGAGTAACGCTTAGGCTTACAAACATAGGATCCTTGAGTTCTAAATTTGAAATTTTGCAGCACCTTACTTCCTTGCGTCAATTTAAACTGACGGAACCAAATCGGATGTTACAGGCAAATCAAATGCATTCAACAAGTTTGTTTATTTAATTTACGCTACTTAGAAATCATTTAACGCACGCAATTTGTTGTTTATTAGTGACTATTTTACCGTAAATTTTCAAGTTAAAAAGCATAAAACGAAAATGAAAAATATTCATCCGCGTTTTTTTTTTTTTATTTGCTTATTCAAGAGTAACGATCAGTGCCGTTGCTACGGGGGGAGAGGGGGCAGGGCTGCTGTGCTCCCCTGACCGCTGCTTGTTCCCCCATTTTTGTTTACTAAAAATACTGTCTTTGGAACATCACACGACGACAAGACAACAGACAGTGATAGAAATATTGCTTTACATAAATCTGACGCAATACTCAATTGCTTTACATAAGTCTTTCAACACGCCTTTACGGATGGATAGCGGAAGAGACTTGTTAGCCTACAGAATCGTTACCGGTACTTCGTCAGTGATTATGACATGAAACAATACGTGAAAACATTTTTTTTCAAAGATCAGCTGTTTTGATTTTTAGAGCACACTCAAAATTTTGAGGTCACAGTCAGAGGTACTACGAGGCTGAAGGGGCTTAAGCCCCCTTAGCAAAGTCGCATATAAAATTTAACCTCAAAATACGAGAGTTTAAACGCATTTTAGACTTGACCTGAAGTAAGGAGGGGGAGACTGAAGGTGCAAAGCAATTTAATTCTTTGAAATAACTTCTGAATTTTAGCAATTGAGTTATTCGTATGGCTTCAAAAAGTGCGAAATGTGATTAAAATGGCGTTAAAGTCTCTATTTTTTTGCTGAAAAATCTCAAAAATTGTCCAGCGGCTGGGGGCACCGCCCCTAGGCCCCTGTCCACAGTCACTAAATATTCAGTGACTATGTGCGTCAGTGACACGCTTGAGTTGCATCAGTTTGTTCAGCACGGGAGCTAAATCATGCAGTTTTTCTGCAAAAAAAAAACGCTTTTGGTTCACCATTTCAGCAAAATCCTGGTTGCTTGTATGGTAGCAATCACTACTTTAGATAGATATTTCAAGCGACTATGGGCCGCAGACGAAACGAGCTAAGAACCGCTACCGGTCTATTTTCAAATCGTGCATAATTGTAGCCGTACAAGATCTGAAGATCAGTTTTTATAATCAAAGTTTAGTGCTCCCCCCACTTTTGGCTAGTGCCCCCTCACTTCATTTGCTCTGGCGACGGCTCTGGATAGTGGTTACGATTAAGATTTGAGTTAGTTTTGGGTTTACTTTTAGATTAAAAATTTAAGTTGGGTTAGAATTAATAAAAATTAGATATAAATTTTCGGTAAAATAGCCTTTTCCATTTCAATATAATTAATTTAATAAACTTTTTAGTGCCACTTAGTGAGAGTATTTGTTTATAATTAAAAAGGTATTTTTTTCATAAATTGAAAACTGTAATGTATTTTTAGATAGACAAAAAGCGTTTTTAAGTTGTATTTTTAGAAAGGCTATTTTGGTTCATAAAATACTAAACTTTAATTAGAATGTTTCTTGTATCTGTAATACTTTCTTGCTAGTCGTAAATTTGGTCAGGCAGTACTGCCCCTCTGCCCTCCCCCGTTTCAGCATCACTGCTTAAAGTGAACATTTCTTTGTTTTCGCTTGGCTTGGTGGTGGTGGTGGTGCTACTACCCGACCCCTTCCGAGGGATGGGGGCGCGGAGGAACTCCGCGGAAACCCAGCAGTGGGGCCACACCCCAAGGTCTGTACCATGGGTCAAGAATAGAGAGAGAGGAGCCAAAGGTAGATTTGCGAAAAGGTTCAGAGGCAGGAAAGTCAAGGAGGAGATGATTGAAGTCCTGCAGAGGGTGTCCGCAGGCACCACAAGCAGAATTCTCCTTCCGACTGGTCCTGTAAAGATATGAAGATAAAAGAAGACTGTGGCCATGGCAGCGAAGTCGGGAAAGCTCACAGCGAATAGGGCGAGATAGGGACAGTTCCTCCGAAGAGACTTTGGGGACTTGGAAGTTCAGATAAGAGTGGGATATGTGACGTCTCCAATTGTGGTATTGGGAATAACGGATTTTGACAATGACTGGGGGGAGAGGGCATGGGATACCACAACCATCAGCAGACAGGGAGGCACCAGCTTTGGCAAGTGAATCCGCATTTTCATTACCGGGGAGACCAGCGTGACCGGGGATCCATGGGAAATTTATGGTGGTGTTGTTGAAGAGGAAGGAGGCGAGGGACCAAACATTCCAGAGGAACTCAGGCAGGAGACATGAGGGAGCTGATAAAAGGATTGAGAGGGCCAATTGGAAGTCAGTTAGGAAAAGTACTGACTGGAATTTGCTGGTCATCAAATGATTAGTACACCAATCGAGACTTTGTTTGAGGGCAAAGGTTTCAGCTGTGAAGCTGGAGGCAATTGGACCAATAGAAAAGGACAGGGAGTTGGATGTGTGGCACTTGGATAATGTGGCATACACTCCAGCACCACCGGGACCAAAAATGGAGGGGACAGATCCATCAGTCCATACTTGGATATTAGAAGGGGGTAGGGAGACAGTTTGTTTAAAGCAGACTGGAGTCTGGCTGAACTGTTGCCTGTGCAGTCGGGAATGAAGGGGGGAAACAGTGAAGTGGGTTGCAGTCCATGGGGGAAAAGGGGGGCACATGATCAGAGTCTTTTTTCTTTTTTTCTGAGTTTTATTTTGAATGCAACGTCACAACGTTGACACCAAAAAAGGAGACGCAAGAAAAACGCAAACTTACGTTATAACATGGTAAAAACCAAATCATAGCAATAAAATATAATATAGTTACAATAGAGATAGAGACTGCCATGCTCACGCCACCCGGCTATCAAAACAGGCAAAACAACAAACAAAAACGAACATTCCATACACACTTGAAACTAAAAAAAAAATTATTTACAGGATTAGGTTGAGATTCTACAAGATTGATGCTTAAGCATCTGCTGCAATAAGAATCAGAATAGTCAAATATTTGCCACAGTTTGCAGTGTCAAACAATTTTGATAATTGTTTACCGTACCAAAACAATACAATTTTGATGCAAAGATTGATTGCCAATAAAACAAAGATAATAATCAATGCTATCAGCCGTCAAGACAACTTTTGATCAAGTGAAATCAAATAAAAGAAATAACTCTTTATACTAATGACTTTAATTAAGCAACATTTAAAGATGGAAATGTTTTGAATTGTTTAAATGACTGATAGCACTTTTCAAATTCCGAAGAGTTATGTAGTCAGTCATCTAAGCTTTAATTATTGTATTTTAAAAGATACTATAAAAAGTTTTTGGGGTTTGGAGTTGAACATTGGGGCTTAGGGATTTGAACATTAGTTTTTTTGAAAGTTGGATGATTTATCAATTATACATAAATTATACAAATTATTTATGTAGTTTTGTATTGTGACACCGGTTGCTGGTAGTGACACCAATAATTATTATTAAAAACGAAACAGCTCAACAGCTGTCTTTGTTGATTATTGGGCTGTAGTTAAGATTAGTTCTTTCATTTTTGTTGCAAATATTTTGGTGGAAGTGCTTTTCTGAATGTTTGTGGGTACCTAAAGCCAGAGCTTTGGACCTGCAAATTTAATAGACTGCTGTAAAGTAGTGAATTTACAATAGTTCATTATGATCTTACTATGATTTCTAGTTTTGATTTGAGAATTGTTCATTTTGAACATGTTTTGTAGTTGATGAGGTAGTATATTTTTGTGATATTAGTACATTAAAACCGTTAATTCCAGTTCATAAATTTGGCTGATGGTTAGTAAATTATATTTAATCATTATATGTTTCACATTGTGGGTGCGCCTGAAGTTAAATATTAAACGTATAAATTTATTACATATAGCTTGCAATTTCATTACTAAAGTTTTGTTTCCGAAACACCAGCTAACCATGCAGTAACGAAGGTGGCTTTCAATCAGAGTATGGTAGAGCAACAGTAACGCTTCGCGACTGAGATAAGGTTTTATTCTTACTGCTGTCCAGTTTTGGAGTACTCGAGTACAGCACTCGTACTCGAGTACAACTCGAGTACCATTTTTTGAGTACTCGTACTCAGAACCCCAGGTACTCGGTTGGTACTCGTACTCGAAGGTCAATGTACTCGGTAGCCTACTCGGTCAAAAAAAAAAGCGCCAAGTACACGAGTACATTTGGTCTTCGCTAAAAGTAATAAACAAAATGAATTTTTGATAGTAAACTGTAGCCAATAAAATCCGCTAATTCATTGAGTTGCTTTTGCTTGAATCCGTGCAGACCGCAGCTGAACAAACAGCTTTTTAGTGGTGAGAACGAGCGAAATCAAGCGTTGGAATGTGGTAAAGTGATTGGGTCGACAGCGCATAGTATTGATTGACAACAAACGCCTTTCTGCTGCAGAAAACGTGTGAAAGTTGCCGCAAATTTTAATTTATTTAGCAATTAAAGTTACATACCATAGAAATCGAGCCACGCGTGTAACCAGGGATGTGGAAGCGGAAGCGGAAGCTGGAAGCGGAAGCGGTGGAAGCGGTAAATTTTTGTGGAAGCGGAAGCGGAAGCTGGAAGCAGTAAATGGGTACCGCTTCCGCTTCCACTTACGTTGTTCGCCAATACTCGCACTAAATGTTTTTTTAACACAAAACAAACAATTGAAACATACCATTACAAGAGTTTGTGAAGCCAGCTGTTGCAGAAAGTATCCACTCTTAAACTCGCAAAAATTTGAATCCACCGCTGTTTGCTAAACTCATTGCCCTTAAATGCGAATCGGGGCAATAACTTTTTTAATCTTTGGTTTAAAACTTTATAAATACTGGCAAAGCCATATTTTGCCGAAATTTTAGCAACAATCCCAGTTCACACTTGGAAAACAAAGCTTCGTGGTTTCTCATTTACAAATTATAAAAGGCAGTTAGCTAAAAATATTATGATAAATTTTGGTAAAAGTGGTGGAAGCGGAAGCGGTGGAAGCGGAAGCGGAAGCGATGGAGGTGGAAGCGGAAGCGGAAGCGGTTGGAAAATAGGCGCTTCCACATCCCTGCTGTAACAAAGACTGCATTAGTTGGGTTAGCATTTAGCGGTTTCAGCTCAAATGTTGATAGAATATTTTCTACAGTAGATGTATTACTGTAATCTCTCAATCCCAAACAACAGTTTTACTGGTATCCGAAAAAGCATAGACTTAGATTTGGAGGCAATATTTTCAGTGTTAAATTTAGGTCAGATAGAGATAGCTTAGTTGCATAGTTATACTGTAGCTGAGTTGCAGCTGTAAGCAAAATTTTACTTTTTTTGCAAGAAATTGATAAAATAATAAGTCAAGTCTTTTGATAACGCATGTAAAATGCGTTTGAAATATTAATATGACTAAGCACTAATCAGGATTATTTTACAAAAATGGATGTTAGATCTGAAATTAAATTATAGAACAATAAACAGGTAAATATACAGAATAAAATACCGTTATAAATTAGTATAAAATATACAAAATAAAATACCGTTATAAAAATATAGTTTTAGAGAGTCTTTAATTAAATGCATAGGAGAGCACAAGTCCGTTAATCGTTAATCCGTTAATTACGAAGCTAACTTTTTCATTAACTCGTTAATCCGTAAAAAGTTTTTTCATGTGAACGGACTAAATTAACTTCCGTTAAGTTCTGTTAACTTCCGTTAAATTTTTTATCGTTAACATCTCGCACCATTCCTTTACCATAATTAGGGCTGCCATAACGTACTTATTTCTAAGATTTGTCCTTATTTTGAAGATCTGCGTCTTAGAAAATATTTTTGTCCTTATTTCTAAGAAATGTCCTTATTTTGACTTGTGTCCTTATTTTTGTTTTATTGTAGGGGTAGTTCTCATGCAATGGATGAATATCTTTGCCACGAATGACTCTTTTCCGCTTCTCTACAAGCTGATAAGTATTGTTTTCTCCATGCCTGTTAGCAATGCATTTGTGGAGCGTGTGTTCTCCTTGTTTCAGCGCAGTGGAGTAAAGAAAGAAACAGCCTTTCTGAAAAGACAGTCAAGTCTATTCTACAAATCAAAGTAAACTTAGAAGCGAGCTGAGGTGAGATGCAACATATACTTTGTAAGAACAAAGAACTGCTAGATCAAATCCTATCTAGTGCAAAGTATAACTAGACTCTGGTCGCACTGGCATGAATAGCGTACACTTTGTTTTTTACATTTCGATCTTTGTTATTTCATTATCGTTGTGTTTCCCTGCTGTCCTTATTTTTGGTTTCATTTTGATGGCAGCCCTGATTATAATGTACAAATCAGTTTGCACTGGTAACACTTGTTGCGTATTAGTACGAGTTTTATAGAAGAAAGCGAAGAAAGGAGTTCTTTTTTGTAGCAAATAATAAGCCGCAGCCTCATAGGTTTATTAATTATTGCGGTTCGCAATTTCCAAAGATTTTCCAATCGCAGCTTCGTTAGTGCATTTGAACTTCTTTTTGTCTTGAAATTAAATTAGACTGTAAAATGTAACTTCCAAAACACAAAAAAGACCACCTGCGCAAAAAATTTTTCCTTACAATCAGCTCAACAACGTCAATACGTGCTCTAAAAGCGAGTGAATATAAAGAAATGTATATTACACACAAAATATTAACGAATTAGCGGACTTTATTAACTTCCATTAATTAAAACTGAAAATAACGGATTAACGTTAACGGAGGTGTGAAGTTTGTTAACGGACTAGTGGTTAACGAAGCTAACGTTTTGCATTACCTTGCCCACCTATGATTAAATGTTAATTGAATATAACATGAAATCGCAAAAACTCCCAAAAAATTGTTGTGGGTAATCATATTTGGAGTAGAGGACTTTGAAAGCTGTGATTTATTTGTGAATGAAAGAAGCATACGGTATACGAGGTGTCGCTATTAAATAACAAGACTGGTAACATAAAGCAATTTTATTGAAGAAAAAAAGGTCATTTTATTTTGTTTCCCCTTTGATGTATTCTCCCTTAGCATCAACACAGCGTTTCATTCGGATTTTTGTAAAAAAAAGAACACGACAACACCCAAAAAAAAACAATCAACATTGCCTTGAATTTTGATTTTGCTTTATTTTGCTTTCTTAATTCGTGGTGAGTTTGCAGTTTTCCAATGCATGGACTGCCTCTTTGTCTCAGGGTCGTACTGGAAAATTCATCTCTCATCGCAGGTACAGTAATCACACTGTCTAAAAATTTAGGGCTTTCATTAATTTGTTTTAAAATGTCAGCGCAAATCTCTTGGCGTTTTTCTTTTTGATCGCTAGTTAAAAACTTTGAAACAACTTGTGCACAGATCTTTATCATATGCAGATTGTCAGGCACTACTTGCCACACTGTTTCTTTGTCAATGGACATCTACTCTGCTGAATTGTGACACAAAATCTTTTGTGCCATTCAAAAATGAACGTGAGATTTTTAGAAAGCCTGCACAAAATCTTTTGTGCCGTTCAAAAACGCTGGTTCTTGACAAGCATTCCTTGCCGTAAACTTCAATCAACGCTTGAATTTTACCAAAAATTTCAAGATAATTCTTTGCTCGGTTTTAGAGTTAAACATTTTTTCTGCGGCTGCAACAGAACTTCTTGCAACAATGAGCAATTTGCTGCTTCTGCAAGCCAAGGTTTTTTCCGACGCGCAAAAAAAACGTACACTTGCTTTCAACGTCAAGGTACCTAATTTGTTTAAAATATAACTGTAATTTTGCGAGTAACTTGTCAGAAAACTGTCGCCTGCAGTTAAGCGCCTTCTTAACATCCCACTCACAGAAAAAAACGCATTCGTTTATGTTTTTGCGACAAATTTTGAGCTGTTACAACTTAAAAATTTTGTTTGCTTAACTTGTAAAAGTACTCGTACTCGTACTCGAACTTTTTTACGGTACTCGTACTCGAGTACATTTTTCAATATCAGTACTCGTACTTATACTCGTACTCGAAGTTTTTTGCGGTACTCGTACTCGGAAGTTGAGTACTTGACTCCATCACTGCCTCCAATGAAGCAAATGTAGTGCCACTCGCATACCTAATGGCTAACATTGAGTTTGAAGTTTAAAATATTACTGTTGAGCGCCACATGAAGTTGTTTAGTTTTGCAATAATGCTGTGCAATAGGCGGGATACAGCATATATTCGATCAGGTAATCGACACTTGTCCACATCTGGCCGGTATATCTTTCGTGACAAACTGACAAATGGTGGTGCTTTGAAACTCTAATTAAATATTTATCATTCCTATCTCAGCATACATTCCGTTTTTTGAAATTGTCCTGCAATTCGGTGCAAAAATGTTTGGAAAAAGGATGAATAGTCAAACACGTGGATAAGTGCTTGTTAACCGCCAGCGTAGCGAGTTGGGTTTACTCTTCAGCTAGCCCAAGCGCTAAAGTGTTCAGCGTCTTATGATAAGAGCTAAAAAAATTGAAGACATAAAGTCACCACTTAGATTTATTTTTTCTGACAACTAGAGGCTGATCCAGATTGTGACTTTATGTCTTTTATTTTCTTGAATGATGCACTTACTGTATATTAGTCTGAGATCGCCTGATTGCATAACTACTCGTTTGACTGGCTGTATTAAGATTTGAGCTATCACACTCCGGTCCCAATGCTCGAGCTGTGGGAGTGACGAGCCCGTAAGGTCGTTGACCAGTCAGGACTGCGAGCTCGATTGCTTTTTATTCGAGTTCAAGTTCGAGTTTGAGATCAGTAGTATAAAGTGCGCCGAATGCTGTACGTTTAGGGAGGGGGAGGTTTGGGGAGTGGGGAGGCTTGGGGAGGGTGCGGTTTGGGGAGGGAGAGGTTTGGGGAGGTATGTTGTTTGGGAGGTGTGTTGTTTGGGGAGGTGTGTTGTTTGGGGAGGTTTGTCTAAACGTGGTGTTGTAGTGCTCTAACCCTAGCTAGTTGTAAGAATGGAAACTTAGTCTTGACCTGAGTTCCGAACCACCGCAGGTGCCTGGCTTCAAGTGTAAAGACTCTTAGCGTTTTGCTTGAGTTCCGAACCACCGCAGGTGGTTTGCCTAGCTTTGGTTAAGATATAACCCTAATCTTAACTCTAACCCTAGCTAGTTGTGAGAACCCAAAACTTAGTCTTGACCCGAGTACCGAACCACCACAGGTACCTGGCTTCAAGTCTAAAGTTTGAAGAGTATCTTACCTGAGCACCGAACCACCGTAGGTGGTTTGAAATCACCGCAGGTGCCCGGCTTCAAAGTAGTCAGTTAAAAGTGGATAACCGGAGAAGGTGGTTTCTAAAAAGGTTATCTAGTTAATACCATGAAGTCTATTTTTGTACGTTTGGGAATAAGTTTTGTGTAACTTGAAACGATTCCTGTCGCGCTGAATTTTCGCTGCCGTGTCGAAATCGTGACAGTTGTTTACATGAGGTAGTCTATAGGTGGTTTGAAATCACCGCAGGTGCCCGGCTTCAAAGTAGTCAGTTAAAAGTGGATAACCGGAGAAGGCGGTTTCTAAAAAGGTTATCTAGTTAATACCATGAAGTCTATTTTTGTACGTTTGGGAATAAGTTTTGTGTAACTTGAAACGATTCCTGTCGCGCTGAATTTTCGCTGCCGTGTCGAAATCGTGACAGTTGTTTACATGAGGTAATCTATCTAAGGTTTAGCTGTGAATCACTATGTTTTTTGTTAATTTTTTTTAACGTTTCGAATATGAAGCGAGCATGGCGCAACACAACTTGTACTTGTTTAATCCCAATAATTTTAGGGTCGGTTCTTTGGCGTACGATGGCGCAATAACATTGTCTATAAAAGTTAGTTAATGAAATCTGTTTTTTTCATCGAATGAGATTAGAATTAAGACTTTAATTAGAATCGTTAACTGCGTCTGATCGTAAGCGAGCTTTGGGGAATCCCCTCTTTGGGGAAATTCCTGTTAACTTAAAAGCGAATTTTTTCAAAAACTTTTCAAAGAGTGCTCTAGAATAGGTCTGTCAACCTCAGATTATGGACTGAATCTCTAGCGGAGGAATGCGGCAAAAAACCTAAACTTTAAAACACTTACCTGACAACCGTTGGGAACCGTCTTAAGCTTAAAATGCTTATCTGGGAACCAAACCACCGAAGGTGGTGAGTCTAAAGTGTAAAATTGGTAAGACTTTTTCGAAACCGAATCACCGCAGGTGGTGAGTCTAAAGTTTACAATTTGTAACACTTCCTGGGAACCGAACCACCGAAGGTAGTGCGTCCAAAGTTTAAAATTAGTTAGGCTTACCCAAGTACCGAACCACCGAAGGTGGCGAGTCTAAAGTTTGCCGAACCACCGAAGGTGGTGAGTCTTAAGCTTAAAAACTACTTACCTTAGAACCGAACCACCGAAGTTGGTGAGTCTTAAGCTTAAAACTACTCACATAAGAACCGAACCACCAAAGGTGGTGAGTCTAAAGTTTAAAATACCTGAGTCGCCGAAGGTGGTGAGACTAAGGTTTGTCTAAGAACCGAACCACCGAAGGTGGTGAGTCAAAAGTTTACCTAAGAACCGAACTACCGCAGGTAGTGACTTCAAAGTGTAAAATTTGTAAAGTTTACCTGAAAATCAAACTACCGCAGGCGGTTAGTTAAAGTCTAAAATGTAAGACTTGCCTGGGAATCGAACTACCACAGGTAGTTAGTTAACGTCTAAAGTTTAAAATTTGGACTATAGTTTAAAGGTCGTGGACCGTTCTTTGGACGGGCGGTTAGCTGTCGCAAAATCGCTTTGAAGTTTGCAAGGTTCCAACTAAAAAATTAAAAATTTTTAAAATTGTAAAATACTTTTAATCTAAAAAAACTAAAAATTATGAAAACAAAACTAAATTTTAAGACATTTAATCGATAACGTAGAAATATGTCTGAAATATGGTTGTATATTAATTCTGGAGTTTGAATAACTACGGTATTACGTTTCAACAAGAAAATGGCAAACTTGAATACAAGTTGGTCGATACTTTGACTTTTGCATTAAAATATTGCAACAGTGACTGCTAGAATATTATGTGAGTCAATATGGAAAGGTGGTATAATGTTTGGCTTTTGTGTGGTTTGCCTGCATGACGTAACATAATCCAATTCGTTTAATTTCCGATCTACTTGGTGTCACAAGCTAGTTTGTTCGCTGCGAAACATACTCGAGAACTTTAACGCCATAGTCATTCTATCAAAGTGAACGTATGTACCTATTGTCGGAAAACCTTTACTCGAGATGGTGCTATGTTACATCACAAAAGAGAAGTATATGAACGATTTTGAAATTAGAGTGCGAAAAACGTAACAGAAAATTTAAAAGAGCTTCTTACCGATATAACGCACCCACCGCTGTTACCACCAGCGTCATGTTCAATTTCATAAAAACACCTGAAATTTAAGTTTAAACTTACACGTCGTATCACAGCAAAAAATCGAAATCGAATTGCGAGCACTACAATCTGGTGCAAGTCTGACAGTACGTGCTTCGTTCAACCTCATCCATTCGAATCATATTCTAATTATTTTGATGAGAGACTTGTAATATTTCGATTTTTAAGAATTTTTGTTCTTCAAAGAACATTTATGTTGGCAAACTCAGTCATTGGTATAAGAAATAAAAAGTTTAGCCACAAGTTAACTAATTTTTTAATTTGTGGTACTTAATTTAAATTCGGATTGGTTATTAATTTTATTTTTATTCGTTTCATTTTATTTGTACCAAAATACAATTTTAATAAAATAAGTAATAATTCAATCAGAACAGTACAATTGTAGCCAATTCAATAAAAAACAAACAGTATTTTTACACAAATAGAAGCAGCTAAACGAATAACGTTATAACACGCATCAAGTCAAGGCAAAACGGTCGGAGTTATCATTATTACGCACGGCTTTGAAACAATATGTTATTCGCACGGTTTTGAAAAAAAAAACAGTTGGTCGAGCGCTAACGCGTTACTCTCTGGAGCAGGAGGTCAGAAGTTCAAATCTCGGACCGGTCAAATCGAACACAGTGTTGCCAACGGCTTGCCACCGCTGCAATATTTCTTCGAAAAGAGCTGTGTAGCCCGGGCGCAATGACACGGAAATGGGCCCCGCTAATTCGTTTCACGCTTCAGCGTATTACATCGAGTATAATGAAAGATTTGATTTTATGCATGGCTCGGAAGCAATATGTCTTGTACATAAAATGTAAAACCACGATATAGACTAAAGAGAGGACGAAGCATTACATAATCGATTAAAAATACTCAACTATTAAGTTTGAACTAACGCTTGAAATCACTACATAAATAGAGAATGAATCAAGAGCAGTACGTAGCGGTGAGGGATAAAATCTTGCCTGTTTTTGCATAATTCGAATAATAAACAAGGAACTTAAAATAGAATGATAATGAACCATGCAAAATCACATTCTAGATCATAGAGAAAGAGTCCAAAGCATTACCTAATACATGCGTTTTACCTTACACACTAACATTTTAATCAAAATATAGATAAGAAATGAATCAAGAGCACTATCTAATGATGAGAGGTAAACTTCTAAACCTTGTTTGTTTTAGTTTGAACAAATCAAGACAATTTGAATACTTTAAAGTATTGAGAAACGGTTTGGTCACAAGCTTTTGAATTCTGATCTTATTAAGCATATGACGTCATATCTTTGACGTCAGTAAGGTTCATTTTTGTGTCCACTTAAAACGCAAAAAGTGGGAGTTCAACAAAGATCATGCAATTTTAGTCACCGTGAAAACGACGCAGTCCAAATTTAACCAATGATAAAAGCGGTATACAGAATAAACAGACGATTTTCAATATTTTGATCAAAACACTCTGACATCAAGACAAAGTTTATAAAAAGTTAAAGTATCAAACGAGTTTTTTGCATTAGTTTTTGTTGTACATTATAAAAAAATAAGAATTTTTAGTTAAAAGTTATCAAATTTTTGATTTGTTTGTATGAACCACGCGCTGCATCTGGCTAACCATACCAACGTACAGCACCGCTTCTTGAGTTCTTGTCGCAAGATCAGGCTGGGCCACCGCAACGGGTAGACTACCTGGTCGCAAAGAGAAATTAGCGTAAAGTATCTTTCCCAAGCACACAACAGCGCATTATCAGTTCGAGCCAGGGGTCAGCAACTTTTCGATCACTAGCCCGACGCTCTACCACTGAGCTATTGCCGTTGCCTTATCGCAAATAATACGGCAAAAATCATCGTTAAAAAATTGTAATACTTCAATTATTGACACAAAAACTGTAAGAATATTTCAAACTTGTAAGATTTTAAGTGAGTTTTCGGTTTTTTTAGATAAAATTTTTATTTAAGTCAAAGAAATTGAACTTTGAATGTCTTTTTTGATCAAACTACTCTTATGTAAACAAGAAACTTACAAAAATTTAAAATTTTTGACCAACACTTTTCATTGTTACGTTGCAGTTTTTGCTCACGACAGAGAAATTACAAGGACTGAAGAGAATTTATTGAATTTGTTCCCATAAAAAAACAATATTAATTGATAAAAAACAAAATTTTAGAGAATTAATAATTAATTGAATCATTTTCATTTTTTAGTCTACAATTACTTTTTTCACAACCTCTATGTAAACACGATTACTCAAAAAACTCGCAAAATGTTGTTGAAAACAAATTGTATAACGTTGAAATATCCTCTAAACAAATTATCACAAACAAGAAAATCGTTACAATATTTAAGAATTTAGAAACTATTTGATTCAAAGTACATGTTTCAGGTAAATTTACAATCGAGATTATGAAAAAAGGTTTAATTTTGAACGATTCTCCGGAATAACTATAAAAAATATTGGTTTCAAATAAGACTTCAAGGTAAATTTTTGAAATGTTTTACAAAATTATCACCATGTTAAATGTTCCAATAAAATATATGATGAGTGGAGTTTGAATTCAACCGATTCCAAAAAAAGTCTTTGACAGCGTAACTCAAAGTGAATATCATAACATAGTACTCGTCAAAAATTAAAGATTTAAGACCCTACAGTCTGTTCCACCCGTAATCGCGTTCATCAAGATGTCTTAATTTTAGGCAAATTTTTGTGTTTTTTTTTTTTTTTTGATTAAAACTCTTATTCAAATCAAAGAAAATGCAAGTATTTGAATGTCTATGATCACTACATTTCTCATAAAAACATGAAAACAGTTAAAAATTTTACTATTTTAGTTAAAAAGTAATAACCATCATAAAGAAACCCAAGATTTCGATCAAATTATCGGCACACAAAGAAAAAAATTATTGAAAAGTTCAGGTTTTAGGTGAATTTTTGGGTTTATGTACGTTAAAATTTTCACTCAAGGTAAATAAATCGCAACGGTGTAAGATATTTTAATGAATTTACCCCAATAAAACTACATCAAGTAATAAAAACCACGCTTTTTTGAGAAAAATTTTGATTAAAAGTTTTCAAATAACTTTCGTTTTAAGGTTGAATTATTGTTTTAATCAAAGAAATTGTAAGATTTTGATTTCTGCAAAAAAACACTTTGACGCAAACAAGAAAATCGCAAAAACTGATGTAAATTTGAGACTTTAAGACAAGGTGTAATATCAAATGGCACCAAAAAATTAGCAAAAGATCTTGTTTTAACTCAAGATAGAGTGTAGTTGAATAAAATTTTACGGCATTTTAGTAAAAAAATCAGTGTAAAACGAAAAAATTGTTAAAAAATATAAGATGTTAGGTAAACGTTTTAGTTTTGCAGTACAAAAAAGATTATTTTTACTGACATTTTTAATTTAAAATGACGAAACGTAAGATTTTTTACAAAATTATCACTACGACCACAAAAACGTCGAGGTTTATTAACTAAAATTAATAAACATTATCTATGTCGGTTAAATTTTATGGCATTTTAGTAAAAAAATCAGTGTGAAACTAAAAAATCGTTAAAAAATGTAAGATGTTAGGTAAACGTTTTAGTTTCAAAGTACAAAACAGATTATTTTTACTGAAACTTTCGATTTAAAATGACAAAACGTAACTTTTTTTACAAAATTATTGCTACGACAACAAACAAATTGACTAAAATTAATAAACATTATCTATTTTGGTTAAATTTTATGGCATTTTAGTAAAAAATCAGTGTAAAACTAAAAAATTATTAAAAAATTTGAAATGTTAGGTAAACATTTTTTTGTTTCAAGGTAGAAAAAAATATTATTTTTAATTAAAGTTTCAATTTAAAATGAAGAAATGCAAGATTTTGAGTGTTTTTTTGCAAAACTATAGCTACGAAAACAAAGAAGTTTAGACTTTTTGATTAAAAATAATGAACATTATGTTTTTTTGTTTTTTTTAACTAAGCGATTTACTAGACATTTTAATATTTTGGAACATTTTCTATCAAATTTAAGGTCTGAGAAAATTGCTTGGGTACAAATTGTTAAAAATTACCGTTTTTTAAGGAAAACATGCAATTCAAAACAAATAAACCGAAAGAATTTAAGTTATTTTTTCTCAAAAAGACTTACTTTAAAACGTGGAAATCAGTAAAAAATTACTATGTTAAACAGATTTAATGCTATTTATGGTAAAAGCTTCATTTAAGATAAAGGAATCACACAATTTTAAGATAGCTTTGACAAAATTATTCTTCACAAATGCAAGAAAGTTAATCAAAGGTTACGATTTATTAGAATGTTTTTGTTTAAAGTAGAAAAAATAGCTGCTTTTTACGTTAAAACAATTATACAAGTCTCAGAAACTTGAACTGAAACAATAACAACAATAATTAACTCTCCAGATTTTGCATATTTGTGTGTCTAATGTCTGAAATACCGATACTTTGAAACTTACAGATGGATCTACATGTTGCTTTTTAATATCTTTGAACTTCGACTTTGTTTAACACGTTATCAAGTAAAAAATCAAATTTGAGCGACACATCCTCGCGGTGAAAACACATGATTTGCTCTAATATGTTCGTATTTTCCCAGCTATAGACGCTTGTTACTTGAAATTTCGTATTGTAAAATTTGCTAGAAAAACCCATTCTCGCGTTTCTTTGCATTTGAGTAGTATTTAAATGAGACTGCTGTTAGACGTTTGAGTTTCTGTGTCGCAATCATATAGTGGCGTAATTTTTTCCTAAGTCGAAGCTACGCGACTGTACAATTTGAGGTTTTGTGAAATCTTTCATCGCTTTGATTTGAAAATGTTTAATTGGAAGTACTTATTTTAATAATAAGGTTAGGTGTTTACCTTGTAGATAGCAGAATCTAAAGTCAAAAAACACGCTGATTATAGGATTACAAAAAAATTTTGAGACATTTTGTTGAGTCATGATCAAATACACCCGGGACAAG